>RBNI01002396.1:0-18654 GCA_003990745.1 Jimgerdemannia flammicorona | reverse complement strand
TTTTTTTTAATAGACTGGTCTCTATCTCTATACTCAAGATCACTAACTAAGAGCTACAATTATTCCTATCACTTAGCTATGATCTCTGTTGATCAATATAGGACTATAAGATAGAGAGATCTACTATATCTCTACATCAAACTTAATTTGGCTACTATAAAAGCTTGCTTTTCCACTGAGAAGATCAATACAATTATGGAATATCTATACTAATGGTCAATATGCTCAATATATACAAGACTACAACTTCAATCTCTGATCAGTCTATTGATATTTGCTATTAAGATTGTCTCTCCTGACTGTTCATTCCTTCATAAATTCATCAATCTTATTTTCAGCAACTCTGCCTTTCATATCTTACTCATGGCTAACTTTTATACTAATGTATTATAGTGACTTGAGTTTCTCCAATAATAGAATGATACCTCTATTATCTATATAGTCAACTGGTCTCACTCTCCTAATTCCCAGCTCTGGACTGATACTAGTAGCAATTTTGACTTTAGAGTATATTATAAAGACTCTTGGTTCTCTGCCCCCTACCCTTCTGATCTCCTTCTATATGATATTCAATTTAAGGAGTTATATATAATTATCACTACTATTGTGACTTAGGGTTATTACTGGTCATTCTATCAAATCTTGCTTCATATGGACAATTAAGCTATTATTATTATTATCAATTCTGGAACCTCCTAGAATCCTCTTCTTCTTAAGTTGCTACACTAGCTTCACTTTCTCATAGTGTCTTATATATTTCAACTCTTTGCTATATATATCTCTATAGTTGATAATAGTATTGCTGATGCTCTATCCTACTCTAACCTACTCTATTTCTACTTCTTACCCCCTATATACAGATACTTCTGATATAGATTAATATCATCTATATACTATACTTCTACCTATTATTGTCTTCTTTCTATAGTTTTGTCTGATAAAATCAATATACTACTCATATTCATCAAGATAATATAGTTTTCTTCAATTCTGTACCCTCCATAGTAACCATCATAGATCCAGCTATACTGGTCCCTGCAATGCTCTCTCTACATCCAAGCTAGTATTAATGTACTGAGTACACTCTCTTACCCAATATCATTTATAATCACCTACTATTAAAAAGTATCTCTTAGCTATTCAATCTCTTTACATCAACTTCAGCTTTACTGATCTATTTATTGACCTTCAATAGCTCTCTTATATAATATATAGTATAAAATATTAGCTTGAACTATACCTGTTCTATCCTCAGTTACTAGTAAGAGTACTGGAAGTAATTGGAATGAACTTAGAACAAGAGTTTGGAGATACTGGTCAATTATCTGGTTCATGATATTGAGAGAGATATATCTTGAGATAGTTGATATATATATACTGGTATTCTCAGAATTCATCCATCCATGCTTTTTAAATAGATACTGGTTCCTCTGATATTATATATAAGATAAGGTCCTTCTCATTTGGGCTTCTGTTTGGTAGTAAAGTTTGTTTCAATTATGCTCCTCCAAACTAGTACTTGATCTCCAATCTTGATCTTTTAATCCTTCTGCTTCTAGTTGTAGTACTTCTTTTGTCTCTCTTAGGCCTTAATAATCTTAACTCATGCTTGATTATATAACTGTTCTGTCTTCTTGAAGAGGTCTCCAAGGTTCTCATGGTTAGTAGTTCTGGTTTTCTTAGTAAATATCATCTTGAAGGACTTTTGTTTGGTGGAAGTAGTAGGGATATTCTGAATTTCCCATAGAATCTCAGGTAAGCAGAGATTCTAGTTGGTAGAATTGACTTGAGTAAGTCCTTTCTTGATAGTCTGGTTTATTTATTCTGTTATTCCATTAGTCTGAAAGTAGTATAATATGGTCTATTTAAGATAGATCTTGTGAATTTAGGCATAACTTATAATTATGTTGTTGATGAATTCTGTGTCTTGGTCAGAGATAAGTTCTTTTAGGGGTCTATATCTGAGTGTGAGTCCATAAAGAAGACCTACAATGATCAAGGCATCTGTAATTTCCATTGGGAAAACTTTGGGCCACTTGATCAAATATTCTACAAATATTAGAATATACTTGTTTCTTCTTAATATAACTGGTAGAGGTCCAATTATATCTACTCCCCATCTCTGAAAGATGTTGTCTAGTGGTATAATAGGTTATAGTAGTACTTGATGGTTTTTCCTTTTTTGATACTTCTGATAGATATCATATTTCTTGAGTATATCCTAGACTTATATTCTGAGATTGGACTAATATTAGTATGTTGTTTGCAGTTTTTCTTCTATATTTACCTATCCTTGATGGGCTTTCTGGTATTCATTTCAGATAAGATCTTCTTGTACTTTGATGGTCTGAGAAGCTTTCTTTAGAGTATAGTTCCTTGGTACACCTTTCTTCTAGTTCATTGGTTTGGCAGGAAAGTATATCAACATTGTTGTGAGCTTTCTCTACTTTGTAGATGATAGTGATTTGTAATCCTGAAGGATAAGAATCCAGCAGGCTAGGATTCTACTGAGTTTCTTACAGTTGAATAGCCATTTGAGAGCTATATAGTCAGTTATTAGTGTAACAGTTCTAGTTTCTAATTGAGGAAACGACTAGTTCTGGTAATCCTAAGTAGCTCGAAGAGATACTAAGGGTTCAAGTGTTCTTGAAGGATTTCTGAGAGAAAATATTCTGAAGCTTTATTCATGAGAACAAAGGAGATATTTATACAAGATCTGAAAGAAGGATCCGGAAGGATCTGAGAAATCAAAGGAAAATGCCAAGAGGAAAGTTCTTAGCAAAGATGACAAATGATGACAAATAAAGTTCTATAAGTTTCCAGGACATTCAGTGACTAACTAAATAAGTATTAGTTAATGCTTGGCGCCAAGAAGGGGATTTCTAAGTATGCGGAAAGTGCCGGAAGATTATAGAATATCCAAGAAAGACAGAGAAAAGAAATAAACTACGCTAAAATGTTACAATTAGAGTGAACCTTTTTCTAATGAGATAATGCTTGAACAGAGTGACTGCCCATATAACTGCAAGATATTTCAGTTTGGTGCTACTATAGTTGGTTTGCTGCTGATTGATAGCTCAGCTTATATAAGCTATCATATAGTACTGTTGGTCAGATTCTTCTTAGACTAGAACTGCTCCAAGGCCATCTTTGGAAGTATCTGTATATAAGATGAATAGCTTCTATAGATTGAGATGCACAAGGATTGGTACTGTAGTTATATAGTGCTTGAGTTCTTTGAAGGCTTTCTCTTATAATTCCATCTATTTGTAAAATACTCTTTTCTTGAGAAGGATTCAGTTTGGAGGGTGATTTGGGTAAAGTCCTTAATAAATCTTCTATAGTAGGATACTAGTATCAGAAATAATAGTGTTTTTTTCAAGGTCTTAGGTACTGACCAATTGTTGATCTTCTCAGTTTTCTTTGAGTCTGCATGAGTTCTTTCTTTCAAAACAATAAATCTAAGGAATTCAAGTTTCTGTTTCTCAAAATAGCATTTCTTAGTATTGAGTCTCAGATGATTCTTGTAGGTGAGCTTGAGGAATTCTTCTAGATAGTGTAGGTATTCCTCAAAATTTACTGAATAGATGTTTGAATCATCTATATATACAATCAGACAGTAGTAGATCAGTGGCTATAGACTGAGTTCATCACTCTGGAAGGTGGGAGATATATTGCAAAGTTCAAAGGGCATTTAGAGGTACTCAAACAGTTTTCCTAAGATAAGAAAAGCTGTTTTCTGAATATCTTTGAGATCTATGAAGATCTTATAGAATTCTGCAAAAAGGTCCATACTGCTGAAGTATCTGATATCTTGTAACTGGTCTAAGAGATCATTAATTCTGAGCAAAGAATAGACATCCTTTTCAGTAACTGAATTGAGTTTTCTGTAGTCTATATAGAGTTTCAATCTTTCTTTCTTTAGTACAATAAGTATAGGGCTGGTCCAAGGGTCAGTAGAGGGTCAGATGACTCTATTATCTAAGAGTTCTGGAATGTATTCCTTTTTGAATGTCTTCAGATAATGGGGTATTCTGCAGGGTTTCTGCCAGATGAGTGTTGCATTTCCTGTATTTATACTATGGTGGTATAATGGGTTATATGGTAGGTTGTCATAATCAATAGTGAAGATATCTTGATATTTATTGAGAAGTTCTACTAATTGCTACTATTACTAAGGTATCAATTCTTCTCCAATATTGGTAGAAGGCTTTACTGTCTCCTGAGTCACAGAGGGGCCTTTCTTTTCTTCTGGAATCTCTTGCTGTTTCTCAATAAGTTTAGCTCATAAACTTCTCTATAAGTTTGGTTGAGAAAAGGCACCAGATATCCTATAATGATTTCTTTTGACAAGATGATACTTTCCTAGCTCTGGTTGGTTGCTCAGAAGTATACTGGATTCATCTTATCAGGGAATATATATTCTTCAATGTTCAAATTTAGGATATCTTCATTGGGTTCAAAGAAGAGATTTCTGGGGTCGGGTGGTATAAAGATTTTGAAGGTGGTTTGCTCTCCAGGCTCCAGAATGAGATTCTTGTGCAATTTGACTGATTGATAATATACTTGCTAAGAGACATTCTTCTTGAGGTGGTTGACTTGAAGGAGATGTACTTCTTTCTTATCTGAGCTTCTAAATCCTTCAGCTTACCTTGTTCTTTCAGTCAGTTCAGAGACTTCTTATAATTGGAAAGTCTTGACTTTTATGAAAACTACTTGAGCAATCTTCTATCCTCTAAGAATTTGATACTATTCTATACTACTATTATCTATTATATAGGATGATCTTAATTTTGCTTATATATTCTGAATTTATAGTTTCTCCTTCTATAGTCACTCCTTATCTGGTAAGTCCAGACCTTGAGGTTAGTTAGATATAAGTTCCTTCAGGTGACTATATGGCTAGTCTGGTTCTGATACCAATGTTCTTCCAGATTTGATAGATATATTCCCCAGACTATAGAAGTCATACTCTATGTCTTCTTGGTGAGCTTTGATTAGAGGTTTGGTCTTGAGATATAGCAGAATATACTGGACAACATTCTTACCACACCAGCTTTCTCTGGTAATATTCAGGTTACACAACCTTTTAGCAATACTTACAACATAGTTCTTGGAGAAAAGCTACTAGTATCATAGTGACCAATGAGTATTCCAAGATGCATACTGGGCAGGGTAGCTCTGGTGTATTCGACTGGCAGTATATGGGGAGGGGCCCCAGCTTGGGGGGAAGTATGAGGGGCCTGCTAGTGGGTGGATGTAGCAGGAGAGGGGGCAGTACTGGCAGACAGGGGATAGAGAGGGTGAGCTTTATGAATAAGGTGAAGGGAGATCAGCAAGGAGCTGGACTAGAGAGTTGGCTGAGAAGAGGCAAGGAGATACTAAAGACTGCAGAGCAACAGCCTCAAGGAGGAGTCCTTCTGGGGGGCCAGAAAGAGGAGTCCTTCAGGAGGGCTAGAAAGAGGAGTCCTTCTGGGGGGCTAGAGTAGTGAGGCTAATAGTATAGTGGCTGAGAGGGTAACTGCTGATGAGAGTGTGATAGATAATTAGAGAAAAAATCTAGATGAAACTGCTGATGGTAGACTGAGCAGTAGGAATGACACAAGGTCTAGTGATCTGGCTGATGGTATAATGAGACTGGCAGTGGCACCATTACTCAAGAAGTTGATCTTGGAATTTACAGTCATCTTGTACTTCAAGAGCTTAGCAGTGATAACAAAAATAGTCCTGGGGCTGATTGCAAAGCAGGTGGAAGATTCAGTATCTATTAAGATCCTGAAGAGCCTGGAAGGGGTGAAGGTGGGCTTTGAGGAGGCAGGGCCACTGGAGGAGACACTGAAGGCTGGATTGATAGTTGGGGAGATATATCTCCCAATAGTGTGATGCTTGAGATAAGATCCCAGGGTGGTGCAGCTCCTGGTAAAGAGAGTGCCTATAGTTACTGCTGTGGAGATAAGGAGGAGAGTTGAGAAGGTCATGGCTGAGTTCAGAGAGGTGGTCAATATAGAGTTTAGGGTCTGGAAAGAAACTACCTTCCAGACAGAGGATGTTGATATCTGGATTCAACTGGTAGAGAGAGAGGCTACTGACAAGACATGTGATTGACCTTCAGTGATGATATAGAGAGCCTTTGTATATAAGGTGGTGAGGGTAAAGAGGAGTGAGGAGGAGGAAGAAGATCTGTTGGAGGCACTGAAGGAGCTGAGTAGTGTGGTAGAGTGAAGGGTGAAGGCTTGGAAGGTGTATATAGAGTCAACACACTTGGAGATTATTGATGAGAGGCAAGTCCATATTGACAAGAGGCTGTGGGAGAGGTCCCAAGATCACAGGAGGCAGAGGGAGTTGCTGGTGAATCTAGAGGTAAGGAAGACAAGGGTTGCTGATAGCAGCAAGAATACTGGGGGAGCTATGGCAAGTGTCTGAGCTGGTGGGCAAGGGGAGAATGCAGAGGTGGGTCTGAAGGAGGCCAGGAAGGTACTGAGCAAGAACTTATATGAGATAGTATGTTTGAAGTCTGGGAGCAGTCTCTTACTCCTACCTCTCTTATCAGGCAGAAACTGGCTATGAGGGGCTGAGTGGCAGAGGATGTGCCTATGCATGGTACTCAGTGGATATACTTTGGGGTTTCTGAGGTGGCAAAAGGAGGACAAGTGGTGGCAGTTGGTGAGGAGGAACTGGTGGATGTCCTGGAGGAGGGGTGGAATTGGGCTACAAGTATGGAAGGATATCTTGATACTGAGTGGAGGGTGGCCTGTGACCCCTGGGGGAAAGAAAGTGGGGAATCTACTGTGGATGTGCTGGATGATGAATAACCTTATAGCTGAGGAATTGGGAGAAGTGGACCTGAGAGTGATGAGTGATGAGCATTGGGCAAGGATCTTACATAATAATAGAGTGGTGGAGGCATTGAGGACAGAGGTACTAGTAGTTTTTCTGGAGAAGAAAGGATATGAGGTAGACAAGGAGAGGGAGGCTGAGCTGGTAGTTGTTGCTGGTGAGCAGGCCACCTATTGCTGGGAAAAGTGTCATAGTTTGCAGCTCTGACAGGAGGCCTGTCTGGAGTATCATGAGAATTTTGAGGAAAAGAAGGATGGGGAAATGGCTGAGCTACTAGAGGGATTGGAGGCTAAGAGAGCTGAAGAGGAGGAGGTGTCTGAGGAATACAACCTAGACTTGGCACAGAAGGTGATGACCATGGAGCAGTAAAGGATGCACTTTTAATTTCACAATATTCCTTATGAACAGTACAACCAATATTTTTTCTCTCAATATGAATGGGTTATAGAATTTATTTCAGTATTGGAACATTTTTGCTTGGCTGAAAAGACTGAAGGCTAATCTCTTTCTTTTGCAGGATGTCAGATGTGAGAATAATTTGGATAGACTGGAATAGACTAAGGAATAAGGAGGAGAGGCTATATAGAAAGGCAAGATAGGGATTCTGGTCTGGAGAGGCAGAGGAGAGATATGAGAGATGAGGAGCTAGAGAGACAGGCTGGTTTGGAGAGAGTGGATTTGAGTAGGTTGGAAGCTAGTTACAGTGGAATCTTACTATTATTCTGCTGTATAGAGAGAGTGTGTGGACTGAGTGAAGAGTCTCCAGGAGAGTGGGGCCCTCACAGAGACCAGAGTAGATGTGCTTGGTGGGAACTTCAATATGGTCTGAGATGTATTGGTGGATAGAACTGATGGAGGGCAGGGGGCTGAGGATAGCAGTAGAGGTCTGGAGGTATGGAAAGAAGTGGAGAGGCTAAGTGTGCTAGTGGATACTGGCAGGGGATTTTGGGGTGATAGGAGGGTATACATACACTGGGCCAGGGGTCTGGGAACAAGAATCAACTGGGTTTTGACAGCAGACTGCTGGGGTTTAGATATCTGGAAATCACTGGAGATTGAATAGTGTCTGTGGTCTGATCATTGGGAGTTGTTGGGACAGAGACATTTTGGGGGAAGTGGGGATGGGCCTGGATATTGGTACCTTAATTCCTCTTTGTTGAATGATAAGGGGCTGTGGGACAAGTGGGCTGTGAACATTCAGCAGAGGGTAGAGAGATGGATCAGGAGGGGGCCCCCATGAGTGTCAGGTGAATGTGGCTGAAGAAGGCTGCTAGAGTTTACTGAGGAGAGGCTGGCAAGATGGCTGGCAGACAGAGGAGGAGATGGGTGGTGTGGGCTTCTGCTAGACTGGCTTGGCTTCTGGAGGATGGGGCTGGGCTGTTGGCCCTGGAGGGGGGAGAGGACTGGAGATTGTTGTGAGTACAGAAGGAGGTTGAGGAGCTACAACTGGTGATAAGGGAGGAGGAAGAGGTATGGGTGTAAAGTCTGGCAGTATAGTTGTATTGGCAGGGACTAGAGGAAAGGAAGAGGCCCTCTAAGTTTCTCATAAGGGCTCTTTGGGCAAGAAGAGTTCAGCAGAGGTGGGAGGGGATATTGGATACTAATAGCCATCTGGTACATAGTATATAAGACATTTGTGAATTTTTAAAGGAGAAGTGGAGTGGTCTGTAGAGTGAGAAGGAGGGGGAGGCTGATGATACTACCATTAACTGTGCTTTAGAGGATTGGTACCCACCACAGGTGGAAGGACTGGGCAGCTTGGTATTGTTGGTACAAGAGGAGGAGATTTGTCAGATTCTTGCTGCAACTATACTGGGTATGGCACCAGGGGAGAATGGCTTATCCTGGGACTTTTGGAAGAAGATGGTGAGAATCCCTAATATATTAGAAGAGTTGATAGCAATGTGTGACTTAGTACTATGATCAGAGAGATGGGTGGGCAAGCAGGATCTGGGGCTGATGGCACTGCTCTATAAGGATAAAGGCAGGAGAGAGGACTGAAGGAACTAGTGGCTGATCATGCTGCTGGATATGGACAGAAAGTTGGTTACTAAGTTGGTAGTGACAAGATTGCAGAAGGTGGCCCAGCAGGTATTGGGGGAGAAGCAGCAGGGCTTTGTAGGTGGCCAGCTTATTAGAGATGATATAGCTTGGGTATATAGCATTATTGAGGGGGTATGAGCCTGTAGACTGGATGGGCACCTGGTTTTTCTAGATCATATGACCATGTTTGGCAGGTCTGATTGGCAAAGATACTGGATAGGATTGGTATCTCTCAGCAGTTCCAAGTGATAATGATCAGTCTACTGGAAGGGAGTAGAGCAGCACTTATGTGTAATGGGTACTGAGAGGGGGCTTTTTTTCTAGGTAGGGGGGTTCCCCAAGGGGACCTATTGTCCTCCATTTTGTATATACTCTCATTGAAGCTATTGATAGATAGGATTTGGCAGAAGATTATAGAGCTCTTAGTATTGGGCATTAGATGGAAGGTTAGAGCCTTTGCAGATGATATAGTGGTTGGCCTGGGATCAATTACTGATATGGAAGAACTCAAGACAATGGTGGAGTAGTATGAGGTATATTCTGGGGCTAAACTCAATTAGCACAAGTATGAGACAATGGTGTTAGGTAATGGCCTGATAGGAGGAGATGTTATTGGAACAATTGTCCCTACTAGAGAGGCAGTGAGATACCTAGGTATTTATCTCTTAGTATATAGATCAGTCTTATTAAGAGCTTAGTAGAAGCAGTAAGTTGCAATTTGGGGGAAGACTCTGTAGAGTTGGGGTGACTGCCATTTGTCTCTAACAGGGCATGTTTCTATTTTGAATGTCTACTGGCTACCGAAGCTATAGTATTTGGCTTATCATCTGGACTTTCTAGCTTAGGTGGTGAAGAGATTATTGAAACTGGCCAAGAGTTAGATCTGGGCTAGGAGGAGGAGTCAGATTAGCTGGGAAATCTTATCTTTACCAGTCACTAGATGAGGTCTGGGGCTGGTTGACTTTCTGAAGAGACTGTACTGCCTAAGAGTATGGTAGCTGAAGAGAGTGGTAGAGCTGAGAGATAGTAGCTGGGTTCTTCTAATGAAGAGGGTCTGGGAGATGAGGTTCTCACTAAGAGGCTCTACAGGTGATCTACTGTCCTTAGTCAGGCTTCAGAATACTGGTCATATATGATACAAGGGATTCTGATGAAGAGTTGTAGATAGGGTACATTATATTGAAATTCGCTAGCAGAGAGATAAAGGGGAGATGCCTTGGGGTCCTATAATATAGAGATAGGACTGTATACTGTTGGAGGGTATCTCATTACTTGACTTCAATATTGGTGATGGGGTTGAGTGTCAGAGAGGGTTAGGACAGAATTTGTGGCCTGGCAGATGGCAGCAGGTAGATATTAGGGAGAAGTAGGACTAGAATAAAGTTTGGGCCTAGAGTGCTGAGGTCAGACAGTGGTTGCCACCAAAGTACTGGGTGGTCTGGTGGCACATATTGTGGAGGAATATTATGCTCAACTTTTGCTTAGGCCAACTAGTTGAGGGGGGAAGTTTTGACTATGAGGAGTGCTATAATATAGAGTAGAAAGGGGGTTTTGTACAGATGTCTGAATATTGGCTAGGAGAGTATGAGGTGCTTAGTGACTTCTGGTTAGCAATTGGGTATTGATTGGGTGTAGTATATAGGAAAGTTGATGTGAGGGACCAATGGGAGGATTTGTGGAATAGATTGGTAGGGGGGGGTAGAAATAGAGTAGTTTACTTTAGGTTGGGTTATGGCTGTATAGGTGGGGTTAGTGGGTCACTGGTTGTTTGTTTTTGAGAATGGGAGGAGTCAAGGATTGAGAGTATAGTTGCTGAGATGAGAAGGGCTGATAGAGGACATCTTGATAGGCTGGTGGCTTGGTTGGGGTCTGCAGAGTGGTTGGCAGCATAGTTTGATAGAGAAAATCTATAGGCAGAGTGGGGGGAAAGTTGGGGTGGCAGGAATCTGGTACTTTTCTCAGTTATCACTTATGTTACACACACTTTTACAATACACTTTCAAGCATTTATTGAAGAAAGATACTAAGGTAATGGTAACCAACAAGCAAGTCAATATATATACTAGATCAGGTGAACTTGGAACCTTCAACTGGCAAACTATCAGGTGAGGGTATGAACTAGAGATGGGATCCTTCAGTGGTCCAAGTAGGCAGGACAGTTTGAGCAGTAATAGCAGTACTGGAGGAGGGGCTGGAGGGTAGAGGGGGAGGAGCTTTGTTGATATGCTGAAGGCTAGGAGATGGCCTGTTGGATCTCGTAGTGAGCAGGCAGAGGGGAAGGGAAAGCAGAGGGAAGGGGGAGCAGGAGGTACAGCACCTCAGCTGGTGGCAGAAAGGGCTGATAGTACAGCAGCTGAAAGTAGGGGGGGGGACTGCTGATGGTGGTATGACTGTAAGTGCACAACCTCCAAGCCACAGAAATCACATGTCACCCTCTTAACAAGCCACTGAAATCACACGCGACCTCTGAACAAATCTGGAAATCACCTGTACGATCACAAAGCTGAGTCAAACAGAAGTCACAGCATACAAAGCTGAGTCAATACGAAGTCACAGAATACAAGATTCATATAAATGGAATCTTACCAATCAAGAACAAATACATATATACTGAGCCCTAAGACGTATCAAAGCAGAACCAAAACAAATAACAACCATAACTTCCAAACATACAAACATGACCACCAAGATCTACAACTGCATCTGTGCTGACATTTGGAATGCCATTGTCAACCGAGCCACACCCCCTCTGCCCCTCATGAATATCCATAGCCTAGCACCCCTCTACTTCATGAAAGCCTGATGGAATGCTCTGAACATACTTAACAAGGCCCACAGGATTAGACAAATCTCAAGCTACTACCAGATCAGCCGCCTCCTAGAAGACATGGTCGAACACCACCATGATACAGACATTACCCAGATATCTCAATACCAGAAGCTCATCACTTGCAAATACTGAGAACTCTTCTATGAGTACAGCACCTTTATTTCTCACCTCCAAGTTACTACCAGCGAAATGGTTACTACCCTGTCCTATGGCCAAATTGATGACATGATACAAGAACTCAACCACAAGTATCTCAAATATGTTCAGACTACTGACAGAACCTTCTCACACCCTGACAACCATATCCTGCAAATGCCCCAAGTTGGATATGCCATGAAGGACATCTATGATATAATCCACTTTGATGAAGACAAAGTAGAAGACAATGATCCCTCTGATGCTGACATGACCTCAAGCCAAGGATCTCTACCAACTCTGATCACACCACCAACCTTGCTAATGAACTTACAATAGTTCATAACCACATACAAGACTTATTGGGACAATGACTACTGGCACAAATACTAACCTGCATTCACCCCCAATTACTTCAACTATAATGAAGAGACCGGAGAATACAACCTATACCTTCAGACAACCCTCGAAGTTGAACCAACAACTCCACCACCTGAGTACGAGTGACATGAACCACAGCTGCCAGCTTACTACAACCCTGTGACTCACAGTGCTGTAACCTATAGAAGATATGCAGATAGCGAATCTGATGAAAGCAAAAACAATACACCCCTCCTTTGCTGACCAACACCTTATCTAGCATATGAGACAGATGATGCTATTCTGTGGGATGGAGATGAAGTTCCAATGTATTATTACCTCAGCCAACAAGGAGAAGTAATCCACGAATCTCTCTTCCTAGATGACTACTTCATCAGAGATGATGTTATTGATGGTGATATCATCGAAGACTACTCAGACAGCATCTAAACCTATAAATAGTTTAACAGTCATAGTATAGTTAGATTATGTGACTGTGAACTGACTCAGCAGTCAGATGATCTCTTGATATGTCAGATCACCCTTGTACTACGTGACTGCATTCTGACTCAGCAAAGCACTTAGTGCTATATTCATATTTAGCATAGTGCAGATAGCCCCTCACTAGTATAAATACCCCCTCCCCCAGACCTCAGAATCTTGGACTCGAATACACAAGAACATTCCTGAATACTTCTCCACAATATCTCTTTATACAACTACTCCTAGTATAGCAATATCATGAATAGTGAATAAACCTATTTAATAACCTGCAAACCACTTTTAAGTAAATTTGCTTCCTGTTAGGTCCTACTCCTAACCCTGTCACGAAATTTCCTAATTGGGTATTGTCTGCAGCAATATGCCAATTCAACTAAGCTGGTCTTAGTTTCTTGAACTTCCTGAAATACAGAAAATCCTGAACATCCAGAACTAGTCCAAAAAAGGACTTTGGTTGAGACATCAACCCGATCTTGAAATCAATAAGTGTAGAGGACGTACTCCATATGAAATTGATCTTGACCATAAGAAACAGTCTTCCAGAATATCCAGAACTTCCAGAAAACTCTTCCAGAACTATATAACGGTTACTCTAAAAAAGCAACCCTCTTACAATGACTGAGAATCTGGAAAAAAATCCAGATGTGACTACTGATGGAAGAGTTGGGCTGATAGAACCAAATAGGAAGGGGGACCTGGCTGATGGTGTAATAGGGCTGACAGTAGCACCATTACTCAAGAAGTCGATCTCAGAGTTTATGACAACCTTATACTTTTAGGGCTTAGCAGTGACAGTAAGGATGGTTCTAGGGATTATCTTGAAGTAAGTGGCTGAAGCTGTCTCAGTGAAGTTCCTGAAGAGATTGGAGGGGATTGAAGTGGGTTTTGAGGAGACAGGTCTGCTGGAGGAAGTATTGAAATCTGGAGTAGCTGTTGGCAAGGTGGTGGTCTCTATGGTGTAATATTTGAGGTAGGACCCCAGAGTGATTCAGTTGCTGGTGAAGGGGGTGCCTATGGTGACAAAGGTTGAGACTAGAAGGAGGGTAGAGGAGGTGATGGTGGAGCATTGCAATGTGGTTGATATCAGTTTCCAGATGTGAGAGGGGACCACTTTCAGGACAGGTGATGTGGATGTCAGGATTAGACTAACTGAGAGAGAGGCCATGGAGAAGACAAGTGACTGGCCTTCAGTGATGATGTGGGGGGCTTTCATCTGTAAGGTGTCAAGGGTAAAAGAGAGTGAAGAGGAGGAGAAAGACTTGTTAGAGGCACTGAAGGAGATGAGTGGAGTAGTAGAGTGGGAGGCAAAGGCCTGAAAGTTATATGTAGAGTTGACACATTTGGAGATTGTGGATGGAAAACATATTTGCACTGACAAGAGGCAGTAGAAGAGAGCTCAAGGGTGCAAGAAGCAGAGGGAGCTGCTGGCAAGCATAGAAGGAGGGGTGAAGAAGAATGCTAGGGACACTAAGAAGTCTAGAGGTATGGAGGTGAGTGTCTGGGCTAGTAAGAGAGGAGGGGATATAGAGGAGAGCCCAGATGGGGCCAGGAAGATACCACATAAGAATCCATTTAAAGATAGCATGTTCAAAGTCTGGGAACCAGTCTTAGAAGATACTCCCCTTCTGGTCAGATGAGGTCCTGCTGTAAGAGGCCAGGTAGCAGAGGATGAGCTGATATGGAGCACTCAGCAAGTATACTTTGGAGTTTCTGATATGGCAAAAGGAGGACAGGTGGTGACAGTTGGCAAGGATGAGCTGGTGGATGTTCTGGAGGAGAGGTGAGATGAGACTACAAGTGTGGAGGCAGATACCATGATGCTGGATGCAGGGAGACCAAGGACACCAGGAGGATAGGAGATGAGAAACCTATTGTAGATGAGCTGGATGATGAATAACTTTGCAGCTGAGGAGTTGGGAGAAGTGGACCTGAGAGGGATGAGTGAGGAGCATTGGGTACAGATTCTGCATAGAGATGGAGTGGTGGAGGTGCTGAAGGTAGAAGTACTTGCAATTTTCCTGGAAGAGAAGGGATATGAGGTTGATAAGGAGAGAGAGGCTGAACTGACAGTTGCTGATGAGTAGGCTGTCTACTGTTGGGCAGAGCATCATGGTTTGCAACTCTGATAGGAGGTATGTCTAAAGTATCATGAGGACTTCAAGGAAAAAGGGGATGGGGAGATGGCTGAGCTTCTGGTTGGACTGGAGACAAAGATGGCTGAAGAGGAGGGACTGGCTGCTGAACATAACTTAGACTTGGCACAGGAGGGGATAAATGTGGATTTGTAGAGGATGAGCTTAATAATTAACATTTTTTCTTATAAATAGTACAACTAATATTTTCTCTCTGAATGTAAATGGGTTATGAGGATCTGGGCAGTATAAGAATATTTTTACTTGGCTTAAAGGACTAGAGGCTGATCTCTTTCTATTACAGGATATATGGTGTAAGGATAAGGTGGATTAGGTGGAGTGGACTAGAGAATAGAGAGGAGCTATTTCTTGGATTAGCAAAGTGGCAATTCTGGTGAGGAGGGGTAGAGGAGATTTAGGTGGAATCAGGAGCTGGGGTGACTGTTTGGTCTGGGGAGAATAGCATTGACCTAGATGAGAGCCAGTGAGAGTTGGCTCTTACTACTGCCCTACAGCTAGAGGTGAGCAGATTGGGTAGATTAAAGATCTTTTAGAGGAGAGCATTCTCTTAGAGGAGGGAGTGAATGTTCTGGAAGGTGACTTTAATATGGTGCAAAATCTTTAGTTAGATAGAACTGATGAAGGGAGGAGTGCAGGTAGAAAGAGTGGTGGCCTGGATACATGGAAGGAGGCAGAGAACCTTAGCTCCTTAGGGGATATAGATAGAATATGGTGGGGAGAAAAGAGAATCTACACACACTGGGTGAATGAACTGGATACAAGAATTGACTGGATCCTGACAGCTGAATGCTGTGGCATAGATTTTTGGAAGACTCTGGAGGTAGAGTGGTGCCTGTAGTCCAATCACTGGGGGCTATTAGGGCAGAGGCAGTTTGGAGAGAGTGGAGATAGACCTGGACATTGGTGTCTTAACTCCTCTCTACTGGCTGAGAATATTTTGTGAGACCCATAGATGGAGGACATACAAGTGAAGATTGCTAGCTGGATATATGAGGGTTCACCAGTGGGTGTCTGTTGGTTGAAGTTAAAAGAGGCTATAAGGGTTTACTGGGGAGGGGCTGGTAGGGATGCTGGGAGGCAGAGAAGAAAAAGAGTGAGGTGTGCTTCAAATTGGTTGATTAGATTATAGATAGAATGGGCAGATTTGATAACTTCTGGAGAGGTGGATGATTGGAGGTTGGAGCAAGCAAAATTAGAGGTGGTGGAGCTGCAACAGGTACTGAGAGAGGAGGAGGAGATACATATGAAAGAAATGGTGACCAGGCTGTAGTAGCTGGGGCTTGAGGAGAAGGAGAGGTCTACTAGATACTTGTCAAGGCTTCTCTAGGCTAGGAGGGTGCAATATTGATGGAATGGGGTCCTTGATACAGAGGGGGAAATAGTGCATAGCATGCAACAGATCTTGGGGGTACTGAAGGAGAGGTGGAGGGATTTGTAGAGTGAGGAGGAAGGGGGTGCTGATGAAGAGGCAATTGGAGATATGCTGGAGGATTGGGGACCACTGCAAGTAGAGAGCCTTAGAGACTTGATCCTACTGGTCCAAGAGGAGGAGATCCTGAGAGTCCTTATAGCAACTAAGCTTAGGACAGCACCAGAGAGGATGGGCTACCTTGGGACTTTTGGAAGAAGATGGCGAAGGTCCCAAGGGTGTTAGGAGAGATGGTAGCCCTCTGTGACCTTATTCTTCTAAATGGTGAGTGGGTTGGAGAGCAGGACTTAGGGCTGGTAGTCTTGTTGTACAAAGATAAGAGAAGGATGGAGGACTGGAAGAACTGGAGACTGATCATATTTCTGAATATGGACAGGAAGATGGTGACTAAGGTGATTATTGAGGATATAGAAGGTTGCCCAACAGGTGCTGAGTGAGGAGCAGCCAGGCTTTATTGGAGGTAGGCTTATCAGAGACAGAACAGCCTAGGTATATGATATCATTGAAGAGGTATAGGCTTGTGGATTAGATGGGAGACTGGTCTTTTTGGACCAGGAGAAGACCTATGACTATGTTTGGTGAGTATGGCTAGGCATGGTGCTGGATAGGATTGGTGTTCTCCTACAATTTCATACTTCTATATTGAATCTATTGAAGGGCAGTAGGGCAGCACTGATGTGTAATGATCACTAGGATCTGGTATTTCCCTTGAGAAGAGGGGTTCCTCAGAGAGATTCACTGTCTTCTATTCTTTATGTTCTTTCATTAGAATTTTTGATGGATAGGATTCAATAGAAGATGGCAGGGCTCTCTGTATATAGTGTAGTGTAGAAAGTGAGAGCCTTTGCTGATGACATAGTAGTTGGACTTAGTTTAGTGGCAAATGTTAAGGTACTTAAGGAGACAGTGGAATAGTATGAGGCACACTCTGGGGCAAAACTCAACTGGCATAAGTATGAGATGATAGTGCTGGGAAATGGACTAGTAAGAGGGGACATCATTGGTACAATCATCTCTACAGGAGAGGTGGTGTAGTATCTGGACATCTTTCTTTCTATATATAGATCTGTCTTATCATGAGTATAGTGGGAGAGGAGGGTGGCCATTTGGGGGGAGGCTCTTAGAGGTTGGAGAGGTCACTATATCTCTCTAGCAGGCCAAGTATTAATTCTGAATATCTACTGGTTCTCTAAGCTGTGGTATATTGCTTATCACTTGGACTTTCTGGCTAGGTGGTGAAGAGACTGATGAAACTAGCTAGAGATTGAATTTGGACTAGGAGGTGGTCCCAGATCAGTTGGGATACTCTTGCAATACTGGTAGTTTGGAGAGGGCTAGGCCTAGTGGATTTTCCTAAGAGGCTGCACTGCCTGTGAGCTTGGTGGTTGAAAAGGACTGTTGAACTGTGGAGAGGGGGATAGATGCTGCTAATGCAGAAGGTGTGGGAGATGAGATTCTCTCCACAAGAGTTCTCAGGAGATTTGCTATCTCTGGTGGGTCTGGATGAAAGCCAATGGCTATGGTATAAGGACTTCTGGTGGAGGGTGGTGGATGGAGTACACTACATAGGCCTGTACTAGCAGAGCAATGAGGGGGAGATACTGTAGGGTCCAGCTATGTGGAGATGGGATAGACTGCTTCTGGAGAGCATTCTACTTGCTGAGTTTGATATCAGTAATAGAGTAGAGTATCAGTGGGGACTTGGTCAGGATCTTTGGCCAAGTAGTTAGCAGGCAGTGTTGATTGATAAGTAGTGGGACTAGGCAGGAGTCTGATCATAGAGTGCTAAAGTGTAGAGGTGGCTTTCTCCCAAGTTCGGGGTGGTATAGTGGCAGATGTTGTGGAGGAATGTTATATTGAATTTCCATGCTGGGTATCTGGTAGATGGTGGACAATTCAATTGCGAGGAGTGTTACAATGTAGGGTAAGTTGGGGGATTTGTACAGATGCCTGAACATTGGCTAGAAGAGTGTGAGATTCTGGAGGACTTTTAGATAGCAATAGAGAACTGGCTGGGTGTAAAGAGGAGACCAGATGGGGAGAGAGGTCACTGGAAGGATTTGAAATCTAGGTTAGTAGGTAGTGTGGACAATGAATGGTATACTGTAGAGTGGGTTTTAGCTGTATGAGTGGGGCTGGCTGGTCATTAGCTCTTTTTTTTTGAGGAGGAGTAACAGATGGATATACAGGAGAAGTTTTTAAGATGGGAGAGATTGATGAGAGATTTGCTGATAGGGTGGTGGGTTGGCTGAGATCTCCAGGGTAGGCAACATCACCATCTGGTAGAAGGGATCTATGAACAGAGTGGTGGGCAGATGGTGATGGTTAATAACATGGTGGTCTTTAATTGAGAGAATATGGGGGGG
>RBNI01002395.1:0-18656 GCA_003990745.1 Jimgerdemannia flammicorona | reverse complement strand
TTTTTTTAATGGACCCAAAGTCCTACAGATTTTATTAGAAGAAAACCTAGATTATATAGACTGAAACCCTCCCCCATTACCTTCTGAGTACCATACTCTCATTAATCTAGACTAACTATTGTCCAGCAGCTCAACTATGCCAGATATAGCAGAGCATTATTGCCTGTATCTCATTCTGTGTACTATACTCTCTCTACTACTAGGGGGGAACAACCATATATCCATGATCAAAAGCATATGCTGGAAACTCCAATATATATATAAGGCTATATCCAAGCTAAATAGAATAGCCCCTACCACTCTAAGGAGGATGATAGGTAAAGAAAAACTCCATCAAAGTACAGAATGATAAATAGGACTTAGTTCTTCCAGATGAGATAAGTAGAGAACTTATATATAAGGCAAGAGAAGACCCCCAATATACTACTACTCAAGCCTACAGGTCTTAATTATATTGCTATATCAGTTTCTGGTTCCAGTTGAGTACAGCTAAGATATTTGAAATGGGTAGCTTCAGGCCCCCTGACCCCCCCCAGTAACTGGGGCCCAACTCTATAAATCACCAAAAGAAGTCAAGAGTGATACCTACTATCTAACTATCCCATACCAATCAGAAGGTCTCACTGATGCAGCACCTGCTCTAGCCCTGATGACTACCCTCAGTCTGACACTCTACTAGTCTACCATAATTGTCCTTTCTTCTATCTGTGATGGCCATCTCCTCTTCTATCCCAACTCTACAAGAAAAGCAGTTATTTATGCCAGAACTGTACTTACTAGGAAGCTCACCAAAGCTCAGAGAGCCCCACCATAGATATCAGAGACCTGCAGGTAACCTATACTGGCACTTTATACCTAAGGTCAGCCAACTCTATATATAGTCCATAATACTCCAGATGATATCTTATTGATGATAGCAAAAGAAAGAAAGTGTTACACCAAAATGAATATACTCTAGATATAGTCAAAGATATCAGAAACTGCAAAAAAGTTGAGAAGATATCAATCAGACACTAATAAAGGGACAACTCATCACTATTGCCTCCCTCCTGCCAAGCCCTTATAGGTAGTGCTCCCAACAAATTGAATTGACCCAAATTTAATTTAATTCAATCAAATCAAAGATCAAATTCGATTTGATTCAAATTAAATCAAAGGTCCAATTCAATTCAAAATTCAATTTGAATTTGATTCAATTCAAACTTCATTCAAATTGAAAAATCCCCAATTCAAATTGATTCAAATGACTCTCAATTTGATTTAATTTGAATTAATGTGATTTATTTGGGAGTACTACTTGTAGATACAACAAACCAACTCAAGATAGATGGGTAATAATAGGGGAAAGGAGACTCAGAAGGTTGCCTATCAAACCATATGACTGGTATGTAAGATAGCAAAGAAAGGGCTGGCAATCTTTATTGATATATATATATATATATATATTTTTTTTGTTTAATAGACTCAATGTTCTGCAGATTTTTATTGGAAGAGAACCTAGATTATATAAGCCAAAACCCTCCCCCACCACCCATCAAGCACTGCCCCTCCATTAACCTAGGCTAGCTATTGTCCAGCAGCTCAACCATATCAGGCACAGCAGGGCCTATGTTGGCCCATACCTCATTCTATACACTATACTCTCCCTACCACCAGGGGGGAACTCAGCTATATGCCAATGATCAAAAGCATATGCCCAAGACCCCAACATATGTTCAAGACCATGCTCAAGCTGAATAGAATAGCCTCTGCTATCTCAAAGAGAATGACAGATAAAGAAAAACCCTTATCAAAGTATATCACAGTGAGTAGGACCTGATTCTCCCAGTCAAGATGTGTAATGGTTCTAGTTTCTAAATAAGGAAGTAACTAATTCTGGTGGTCCTAAGTAGCTCGAAGAGATACTAAGGGTTCAAGTGTTCTTGAAGGATTTCTGAGAGAAAATATTCTGAAGCTTTATTCATGAGAATAAGGAGATATTTATATAAGATCTGAAAGAAGGATCCAGAAGGATCTGAGAAATCAAAGAAAAATGCCAAGAGGAAAGTTCTCGGCAAAGATGACAAATGATGACAAATAAAGTTCTACAAGTTTCCAGGACATTCAGTGACTAACTAAATAAGTACTAGTTAATACTTGGCACTAAGAAGGGGATTTCTAAGTATGCAAAAAGTACCAGAAGGTTATAGAATATTCAAGAAAGACAGAGAAAAGAAATAAACTATGCTAAAATGTTACAAGATGAGTAAAGGACTTATACATGAGGTGAGAGGAGACCTCCAATACCCCACTACTCAAGCCTGCAGGCCTTGATCACATTGCTATATCAGCTCTCAGTTCCAGTTAAGTGCAGCCAAGACATCTGAAATAGATAGTCTTGGGCCCCCTGACTTCCCCCAATAACTGGGGCCCAATCCACTGAATTATCAAAAGAAGCTGAGAGTGTCACCTACCACCTAACTGCTCTGCACCAATCAAAAGACCCCACTGAAGCAGTACCTGCCTGAGCCCTAATGACCACCCCTAGCCTGGTACTCTACTGGTTCACCATTCTCACCCTTCCTCCTATCTGTGAAGCCATCTCTCCTCCCATCCTGACAATACCCAAAAAGCAGTCACCTATATCAGAACTGTGCTCACCAGGAAGCTCACCAAAGCCAGAGGGCCCCACTACAGGTACTAAGGACCTGCAGATAACCTATACTGAGCACTTGATGCCCAAGGTCAGCCAACTCCCTATACAGTCCATGACATACCAAGATAGTATCTTGTTGGTGATGGCAAAAGGAAGAAGGTGCTGCACCAAAATGGATGCACTCCAGACACAGCTGAAGGCACCAGAAACTGTGAAAAAGTGGAGAAGACACCAATCTGACACCAATAAAGGGGCAACTCATCACCATTGCCTCCCTCCCACTGCCCTGCAACAGGTACAGCAAACCAACCTGAGGTAGAGGGGGTGATAATTGTGGAAAGTGGACTCAGAAGGTTGCCTACCAAACCATTGTGACTGGTAAGGTAGCAGAGAAAGGGGCATTTTGTCTTTATTGATATACATGTTACCAACTTTACAATGTTGCGATTGATGATGACGTAAAATTGATGACGTTAACACTGGTGACGTTGACACTGGTGATGTCAGAACAATCATAAGATAACAAGTTGTATATACAATCAACGCCAGAAATGACGCCACTGGTAGTCTCAGAGCCATCGCAGTCCAAAACCTTGACGCCAACAATGTCGGCCTTGGCAACACCGTATTTGGTCCCGGCAATGGTGCTCTAGTTGATACGGTTATAGAAAAATGGTTTAGGAATCTGAACCAAAGAGAATATTACACCCTTTCAAAGTCTAAGCTGTGGGACATGGGTTCTGTCAATGTAGTGGCTGTCAACAAAGTTAGCGGCCCACCGAAATCAGTGTGAGGGATAGTAATTCAGAATGAATTTCGACGTCCCAATTAATCAATCGTTGAATGAGTTAAAATGCAAATGACTATCTGACTTACGCAGTGATACAAGAACCAGTGGTATTGGTGTAAGTGTAGGATGTCGTCTGGCGAGCGTGTGAGGAGATGTGTGGAAGACCCCAGCTAGGTACCGTGAAGTATATTGTCGAGAAGGTAGATATTAATATTATGAAATTGAAAAATAGCATTGGAAACAATGAGAGACCCAAATCGAAGCGTAAGCACTTTTCCGTACCTTTTGCTCGGTCGCAACTAATTCGACGTCATCCAACCTCTGTTCTCCCTGATGCTCGCTTGATCGAATTTACTAGCAAAACCCCTGAAGCCGGACGAGGACTCCCTGAGCTTGTTCTCGTCACGACCAGCGTGACACTAAATCAGGTCGTGGAACCTGGTTGTAGTTGGCGCCGCACCTCAATTTGATGAGGCGTTCTCCAGGAACCTAGATTTGACATCTTTCGCAAGGACAATCTCATTATCCAGGTTATCACGTTGCATTATTCGGGAGAGTTATTCTGCAAAGGTGATGCTAGCTAGAACTTCCGCGATTACTTACGACTTCATATTGAGCTTGTTGAATTCGGCTTCGTCAGGGCAGCTTCTTCAAAAGGGGCAACAGGGGCAACGTCTTCAACAGGGGTGACAGGGGCGGTGTCATCGACAGGGGCGGCGTTGGCAGCAACGAAGAGGGCAACCACGGCAATGATACTTGGAACCTTCATTATTGTTTTGGGAGCAGTTGAATGAAGAGATGGTGTTAATTCAAAGAGAATATGGAGAGCAGCTTGAGTTGAGTTGAGGTGAGTGAGGATTCTTTACTACTTGTTTTAGCCTTTTAATTATCAAATACATTAATATTATTATAACTATAAAAACTATATACCCGGTATATTTTTAAGAATATAATAATAAAAAGGGATTTTTTTTTTTTTTTTTTTTAGTAATTAATATTATTTTTTCTAATCTAATAATTAATTTATCTATTATAGGTAATTGTATAGAATATAATATGTACATCTTTAAGTTATCTATAACTTAGTATACTAAAATTTAAAAATTTACTCTTTAAATTTATTTTTAAATTATAGTATAATATTAAAAATAAATTCTATAATATTATTATTTTGAGATATATGTTTTACATATAATTATTTTATATAAGGATTTAAATGTGTAGTTTTATTTTATTATTATTTTAAATTTATATATTATAATATATTAAATATAATAGCAAATATAAAAGTTCTAAAATTAAAAATATTACAATTTATTTACAATTTATAAAATTTATAAATTGGATTTCATTTATTTAGAGCCTAAACCCGATTCAACAACCCGGGACTCGCGGATAGCCGTTTGACAAAGTAAGAAAGCGACGGCGTAGAAGTAAACAAATAGAACTCGGAAAATCGGGCTTTGCTGTGACGTACTCATCGGCGAAGCCGACAGGACCTTGTACAATCTCGAAGGGCTTGTAATGTTATGGCCGTTTCATTCCATTTGGGAGGGCCAAGTCTTATCGCTTGAGAACCTTATCCACTTTGCCCCATTGTTAACATTCTATGCTACAATCCTGCCTTCCTACACGGAAACGTTGTCGAGAATGAACTCACTACCGAGGTGCTCCAGAGCCTTGTCCTTTCTCATGTTATGATGCGTTCCCGTTCGGCTTCGGTGTGATCGGGCTCCACCCGCATCTAGCGGCGCAAGGTTCGGGCAAAAGCTGCCAACCATAATATTACTATTGTGATACTCTTGAGATCTCTACCGCCCCACTCTACCTATGCCTCCTTGGATCGAGGTTTCCGTAAGAAAAGGTATAACAAAGCCATCGTCAGCGTCGGGAGCCATAGTCTGCAGCAGGGCGGAGGGAGGGGCCTTGGTCGGGAGGGAAGCGGAATCCTAAAGAAAGATGCGTCGGTGCACAGATGTCAACGTTGAGCGACGGAATGATAAATTTAAAATGCGCAAGCCAATATCATATCTTCGTCTCTTTTGGAGCCTCGCTTTGGATTATGTAAATGGAACGAACATCTCACACGGCAAATTAAAAATTTATGGAGATGACATACACAATATTTCTCATCCGAATGGATTTATGCGTTGAGTTTTAATACAAAAATCAAATATAATGAATACATCTCGTGGTGCAAAAATATCTAATAAATCCACACATTTCGCGTAGCTTTCATCTTCTGAAGGCGTTCTTCTACCAAAGGCAAGCGATGCTGGCGCTCCTCTTCAGACGTGAATCCCGTCTTGGTCCACTCCATGATGTCAAGCAAGATTTCGGTCGGCATCCACCTCCCGATAACTTTCATCACCACTTCATTCAGCGTCGTCATGGTCCGAGGTCGCACGCGGTCCCATTGCTGCTCGGGCACGTGCTTGGTCGAAATAATCTCACAATCCGGATCGACAAGGAAGAACCCGAGGATCTTGCGGGTGCCGACCTTGGTATCCGACGCGTTACCGATCAGGAATTTGTGAAGCACTTTGCCAAAAACGATAAGTCGGCCGTCCGTCCTAAGGAACGTGGATTTGTTCCCTGGGTGGAACGTGAACCTTTTATCGAAGAGATTGAGAGAGGTCGAGTAATAGAGACCGGAGGCGACGATGCGCTCGTGTAACATGCCCTCCATGTTCCACTCCAAGTTGTGGTCCCCAAAACCTGGCTGGACGACGTAGTTGACCGCCTTGACGATGACTTGCAGTTGGCGCGAGCGGAGGGACCTATTCAGGATTCCCTCGAACATGGGCAGGAAAAGTGAGAAGCTCAGTTCAATGGCCGTGTACAATTCATGGTGGAACGGGTCGAGGTTGTTAATGTACGACTTGACACTGGTAGAACCGTCTTTGCTGACGGAGAATTGCGCTGGGAGCCATTGATACTTGTATCCCTCCAAATTCGGTGGCAGGGTGGACGGGTCCCAAACGGAGCTGACACCATCTATGTATGGGAACAAGGATGGATCGATAGGAGCTTGAACCTTGTTGTTTGTCTCGGGATTATAATCCTTGTACCTGGTCGTGATGATGTCCAACTCCCGGTTGAGAAGCTCGCGGAGATTTTCGGGGACAACATTGTCCGCCACCCGGATTGAAGGTATGGGAGCCTTCATAACATTGTGGACAACAGCCTGCGCTGCCGCAACCTCAGCGCGTACCTCTGGGAGATTCGCTGTAGAAGACATGATTGGCCCTACCGCTGACACGGGGGCGGGAGCGACCTCTTGGACCCCGACCTCTTGGACCGCGACCTCTTGGACCGCGACCTCTTGGACCGCGACCTCTTGGACCGCGACCTCTTGGACCGCGACCTCTTGGACCACGACCTTTTGGACCGCGACCTTTTGGACCGCGACCTCTTGGACCACGACCTCTTGGACCGCGACCTTTCGGACAGCGACCTCCTGAACAGCGACCTCAACGCCAGTGGTCAGTAGATTCGGCTGCGTTTAGACATGATGTGAGTTAAATGATATGTACGGAAGTGAACGAATATGTGAGAGAGTGTTCGAAAATGAATGGGTAATACCTTTCGAGATTTCGACGTCATATTCTAGTTGGCTAAGTTGGAAAGTGACTTGTGTTGGTTTTAGAAAATTTGGACCGCAGCATCTTGACAATCATGTGATCAAGACTTTACCACCCAAGCGTCACACAAATCTGGACTATCGACAACTATAGAATCAAGAGGTCGTCTCGACGCCTTTTCTATCAAGTCTAAATTTTTTTTTTTTTTTTGGCGCGTATTTTTCTAATGCACGGGCTTCCTTGATTGTCCACGTTCCCGTCGATTTACTATATTCCGTCGTTCTAGGCAGAGAACCGATATCGACCTCTATCTTTATAAAACACTTCCCATTAATAAAGCATTTTGCAAACTAATACTATAACCCGCGTAAGGGCGCCACGTAATCACCGTGAGAAGCCTCGAGACCCGTAGCGCATCGTTCCACAAACTTAAATTAGCGCAAGCCACCTTTGTCAGGAAAGACACTGAACAAAGCGTTGCGCAACTAGAGGTTCAAGGCTTATTATTACCACTGAATGAATATAAAAGCCTGCTTCACCAGGTAATAAAAACGGTTTGTGAATTTTGGATATATGGTGTGATAAGAGCTTTATGCGTTCGATACCGTTCATCAATAAAAAGGTATGTGGATCGCATCGACTAATTATTGTTTAATTTTTCCTTTAGGTCAGGAAGTGCTGTCAGCTCAGCTCGATAAAAGGTCTAGGCTTCTGCGCTGCCATCAGATAATTATGACTCCTTTTTCAGTGCCGTTCATAAATGCATTATAAAGGTCACTGTCCTGGTAATAATGTAAAAGTAACTATTGTATTCTAATATATCAATTGGATTTTCTGCATTCAAAATTTTGCTGAAATAATGTAAATGTTGATGTTATGACTACACTTAATAAATGTGCCAAAAAAAAAAAAAAAAAAAAAAAAAACCCCTAGAATGAACTACTCTTCTGATAATTGTAGGGTTAGAATTATATATTTACAAAATACTAACTTTTTTTTTAACTATAATTACAAAATAGTAAAAATACTATATATATAGATATTTTATGAAGAATTGTTTACAAATAACCTGAGACTTTAATAATAATAATATATATACTATTAAAGTAATAAAAATTAAAGTATTTTTTAAGAAATCAATTTATCTTTTATAAGAATTTTATTATAATATATATTTAAATTAAATATTTATTAAATTGAAATTAATATATTTTAATTATTATTTTATTATAATGCTTTTTTTAATCTTATATACAAATTTAATAATTTATTTCCAAAATTAAACAAATAATTAAAAAGATTTTACTTGGTTTAATAATAAATTTTTATGAGTGGCTTATATGCGAGACGTCATCAAATAACGTCGTCAATAATTTGCAACGCATAACTGGTGTATCAATAAAAACATTCCCCGCCCTTCCACAATTACTCCAGTAATTCTACTACAAAACTCATCAAAGTTATTGAACTTAGCGATTGTACTTGCCATTAATTATCCGGCAGGTTTAAATACGTTTTTGTCGACGCCAGACTTTACATAAATATGACTAATAAATATCGTGGTATAAGCGTTGTCATTTTTTATTTGGGGAAATCTGTCTTACTGGCGACATCTGCACTTTTCTTTGCAGCTGGCCGCGCGAAAAGCTGACAGTGTATTTGATCTCCATCCTTTCCGCTTTACCAGAGAAACAATAAATAAAAAATAGGCGAAATATATCTCTGTGAAATAGGTGCTCGTTAAAAGGAACAGGTGAGGTACTCAGCCATCACCATAATATGTCAAGGTCCACTTCTTTCCTCAGTCAAGATAGACTTCAGAGTCTGCTCTGGCACCTTGTTTTACGACGACGGTACGCTGTGGCACCAATGTCCTCCGCCTACAGAATCCGGACGCCACAAACCTTTCGCCAATCATTTTACACTACACTTTCCCCTATTTACTCTGGAAAATCGCCTGATTGCGCAGAGAGCGAGCTCTCACTTCGTGGAGGCTATTGTGACAGCGGACATAAAACGAGTGTTTGTGGAAGCGCCCTCGCGGCTACCCATGACGGGTAAACGGTAGTAGTATTCGTGAATGACATCTACCGATTCAACCGTGAGCAACAGGACCTGCTCCAGCCCCACAACGTGCTTTTTAACGTCATTTTTGTTTGTTCAACAAAAGAACCCGAGTTGAATGCGCAACGCCGTCTTGCTGAGCATGTGCCACAAATTTGACATGGGAAGGCTGGACGAGGTGGTGATATTTGGAGTTTTGAGGAGGACCGCGAGGATTTGGAGAAGCGAGGTGAAGTGATATAGAGGAGACTTAATGACGTGGGGTAGAGGATTGCCGATAATGTTGGTAGTGGAAATACAGGGTCGATCTCATGATCAAGAGGTTGCGTAGACTGGAATACATAAATACAATATCAATCAAATATTCGTAACCTCAGCCACCTCGATGCCGAAATTTGCAATGGAAGAATTTTGAGCCGATAAATTTACCCTCGTGCTGATAAAATGCGAACCCGCTGCTCAACTTTGCGGAAATTGTTTGTTCATGGTGGGGCCATTTATTGCATCATCACCTATTGATTTTCTGTGGCGCGGTTTCCGGTAAAATACACGCTCACATGCACACACACCGACGCCTTAATAAGCATGCAGCTATCTTTGCCAAGAGCCTCCATGATTGACAATCCCGGAAAAATTACTGTCCATGTCAAAATTTCCAAGACGACCATCCGCATTAATAGCCAGAGCTTCGGACCGTCGCAGTCGAGGTCTTCACCGAAAGGTTCAAATCTTGGCAGCTCCGAAAATATGGTAAGATATTGACTCTATTTGACGGATGCGTCCATTGTTGCCAGGCAGCAACTGCGGCAAATACTTCCGCCTTAGCATAATAGTCGTGTCCCGCCGGAGCTCAACTGCGACCGTGACTCCCCAAGATGTGCGTGGGGTAACAACGCGTATCTCGTCCATCAATACATGTTCACACGAGCCTAAAAAACCTCCACTTCGCATCGTCCCGTATCGGACTCCGTCATTCCGCCAGGTCATTCCGACGCCATGAGTTGTCCAAAACGAAAATTAGGCATTCGATTGGCTCTTAAAGGCTGCATGGCAGGCAACAAAGAACCACTAGATGAGATTAAATGGTGTTATAAAGATGGCAGTGGTCCGTTGATCAAATTAATAATTAATATTCTCTCATTTATCGCGCGGAAGAAATACCCATATGACATTGGCCAAATCGCTGAGGTAGCAACCCTTGGCTAACGTTCATGTGAGAGACAGAGTCAGCCGAACGTCGCTGCTCATTGCTACACAGAATTGGTTCATTGGCCATGCGAGTTACTTATAGTACGACGCTGCTGCACCTTGTCGCTGGCGGAGGTGATGCTAAAATCGTTTGTTTGTTCATGGCCGAGCTTCAAACAGACACCAACGACAAGGCAAACAATTGATGAATGCCGCATCATCTCGCTGCACAGAACGGGCACACGGAGGTTGTGAGGTTACTCGTTGCCGAATTGGGGGGGGGATTCTGACGACAAGGAAAACGCTGATATTTAAATAAATTTAGGATGACAACATAAATAAGTAGTCATGTTTCCGGCGGAAGGGTTCACCTTTTGATAAGAAATGCATACTCTACTTGAAAATTATCTCCTGTGTATCCGATATTTTTTATTTGGGGAAGCTTTGCTCAATTTCCCCACTCGCTGTTGGCAACACTGCCAGGGCAAGTGTCATTTTCGTATTTTGTTGATGCAAGGAATTTCGTAGGCTACCTACCCTAGTACTGTAACCCGAGTAACGAGGCGTCTCGACTCCGTCCTAAAGCCTTTCGCACTCTTTTACAGTGTCATGCCCTCCGAATTCATTAACGTAATTGATTATCCAAATTTATAACGTACACCCTACCAGAGATTAATAACTCTGAGTCCCGAAATCACAAACTGGTGTTGAAATATACGTTTCAGATTTAAGGATTGCAAACATACTATTAAAAATATCTGGCTCTCTTCTATTTTATTTTTATTTATTATTATTATTATTGATATATCTACATAAAACCATCATAGTATCTGATATTTCAAAAAGATCTGCACTAGAAACAAAGATACAGAAAAATCGCACTTCAATTCGGTCACCCATTGTGCCACTCAACCCATCCCACATTTCACACTAGTGCAACTTCTTGGTTTGGATATAATCATTGCCAACTTATTAACACAAAACATTCCCTGCCGTTTACCTTAGCTTTTTGTGATAGCCACTGTAACCTGACATCTTTGAACCTGTGTTGCATTTGTTGAATTGTAAAGACCAACAGATCGAGTGCATTATTACGTCGAAACATAATAGCCGGAGTTGATGGCAGTCCAAAATACCTAAAATCGTCATTAGGATCACACAAATTAACAAATATATTTCCTGAATAATACATTATAGTCCACAGTGCTCAAAGTTGCCTATTTGCATTTACAGCTAAAATAGCAAAGGCTAACATGCGATTCCTGGATGTTACATGCATGTCTATTAAAAAAAAAAAGACTGAAACTATGCAAATTCTTGAAACTATGCAGTAGATTGAAAGAATGCCGAGAAATTTTAAACTCCAGCTATTATATATATCAATAACTTTTGCAATAGGCTACAGAATGCTAGATATCTGTTTGGGGAACATTATGATTTGAGTTATGTGAAAAAATGAATATAGATTTAAAAAAAAATAAAAAAAAATAAAAAACTATTCTTTATATAAAATATGAAAAATGTAAACTGTAATTGTATATCAAAGTGTCTTTTACATGAAATGTAAAATATACATAGAGTGAACTAAGTAAAATACACATAGGGTAAGCTAAGTAAAATGTATATAGAGTAAACTAAGTAAAATTTACATGAACTATATCTAATCAGAGTACTGATATAAGCTAAGTTGATAGATAAATATGAAAGCATATACTTCACAGATCTGCCAATTATATAAAGTGAAGAGATCATCCTTTTATTATATTTAACTAACAGAAAAGGGCAGGAGGAATTATATAAAACTGATGATAGAAAAACTAAGTTGCTAGTATAGTCTATATATATACTTGATTAATGAGATATAATATATACTCAGTTACTAAATTCATAAGTGTCTGCTGAGATCTTGCTAACTATTTACTACTTAGAGCTAGTATTCAAGAAAAACTAAAGTAGAGAAACTGAGACTAAGCTAATATTATATACATATGATATCTAAATAAAACCTAAGCTCAAAACTAACTAAGTATTAATGATTATATAATAAATGATTTTATCTATAGCTCTGGTTACTTTGCCAAAGTTTTAAATATATTCATAACTCTAACAAAGTGTTTTTTATGTAAAATTTAAAATATATATAGGGTATATAAAGTAAAATATATCTAATTAGAGTATAGATATATATAAGTTGGATTAATGAGTTTAGTGAATATGAAAGTATGCACTTCTCAGACCCATCATTCATATAAAGTAAAGAGACCAATACTATAGGTCTAAGGGTAATCAGACTCCTAAATTAGATTATTCCATTATTATCATCAGCCAAACCTATAGTCTACTAGTAATCAGACAGAAGAAGTACTACTACCATTATGGTCATTTGAGATAGAATATAGTATAGATTGTAAATATAGTAAAGAAAGGTAGCCAATTGAATGATATAGTTAGAGTAGTTTACTAATACTAATAAGATAATACTACTGATATAAAATAAGTGACCATATATGCTACTGATAAGTAGGATACTAATTAACAGAGATCAAATGATATCAATAAAGATTATTTAATAGTATGAGTTATCTAGATATTGGCTATATATTTTTGAGAGTAGCTATCAACTATATATCTCTAGAGACTAGGGTAATATGATGAGAGTGGCTAATATTAGAATTGTTAAATGGGTGATAGATTGGATAGAGATCCAGAGAGAGTCTTTATTAAGATTTGGTAGAGAGAATATATATAATGAGTGAGAGGAGGATTCTGATTAATGGAGAGATGGTTTCTTTCAACTATAAGAGAGTGAGAGAAGGATCTCTCAAGGAGATTGAGTAGGGTTTGGTGGATTGTATATTATAGATATATAAATTGGTAATAAATGAGAGAGTCTCTGTAACTATTAAAAAAAAAAAAAATAAAGGTTATTTAAGAGAGGAGCTATAATGGGCTCAGAAATAAGTAGATTTATCAGACTGAGTAGAAAATATCTACTTCATATTATCTACTATAGTATATAGATAGTTAAATACATTAGAGAAATTAAGAAGAATATTGTTAGATTCACCCATTTTCATATATAGTCAATTTTTTATGATAATGTCAAGAGGTACAATGAGTTTGAAGGAGGAAGAAAGAACCCTAGAAAAGATTTTTGATTCAAAAAATATATATTTAGGTAAAAAGAAAAGAAACATATGGTAGAAAAACCAGTCCCTTATATATATGTGTGGAGAGGGAGAGTAGTAGAAAAAGTAAGTATAAATATATATGAAAGTGAATGCAAATGTACATTATGGTATAAAGAGTAGCATATAGTATATGGAGTGCTGAATTAGATAGCATTAAGTGAAGAAGACCAAAAAAGGAAATGTACACTCACCATATAGCCCAAAACAGAGATAAGGCATATGGCACCAAAGACCTAAGCACCCAAGATATTCTTGTATCCATTGACTTGTAGGTTCGAATGAGCCCTCTCATTCAATCTTTTACAAAAATATCAAGAGGTATGACAAGTTTGAAGGGAGAAGAAAGAACCCCAGGAAAGATTTTTGATTCAAGGAATATGTATTTGAGTAAAAAAAAAGAAATATATAATAGAAAAACTGATCCAAATAAGTATTGTGTAACCTAATATAGGGGAAGCAAGAATAAGAAAAGAAGTATTATAGGATCTAATGTGGGGGAAGTGAGAATGAGGAAGGACTGATATCTAAAGGAAAGTAGGGAAGTATAGGCAGAGAAGATAGGTTAGTACTATAAGCAATATAATACCAGAATAATATGGAGAGTGTGTAGCACTCTGTATTAATGGCTAGTATTACAGGCCAATATACAGCAAGATGTACTTCACTGATTAACCAATATCATAGACATGTGGTTAGAAATATTGGTGGCCAAGAGAAATGGCTGAGTGAGGGAGGTCTAAAGATTATAGATGCAAGATATAGATATGTGAATATGTACATCCTTAGAATACTGTGCTTAACTAGTATCCAAGTGTTTAAATTTCATAATCTGACAGACCTGCCATGGCAGTGTCTGACATAGTGCTTATCTGAAAACTATGGGTGGTATAGAGAGTCAGATTGAGCCCAATGTATAGAATTAGAGAATGGAGACAGTGAATAAGATAGGAGTGGAAGAAGGGGTGGCTCATAGAGCATATGAATAGAGGGATACCTGCCAAGTTGGGGGTAGTAAGGAATAGAAGACAAAGTAGAGATATGATGTATGGTGTATTTGGTCTCATTTTGACAATGAACAGAGCACAGCTCTGTTGGAAGGGGTTCATTTTCGAGACAGATAGAGTCAGAGTAATGTGCATAGGGTCTATAATATGAGAGTGGAAGGCTACACAGCTCTGAGAAACCTGGAAGGAGGAATCAAATGAATAATCCCATATAAAATTACCCAATGTAAGCTAGAGACATTGCTGCTGCCAAATTGAGGTCATTATAGTCTTGCAGGCACAGAAGGGCCAGGAGCTGCTGTAAGATGCCAATGGTGATTGGGAGCTGAGAACAGGCTGGCCATATGCCCAGCCATTATTTGATACCGCATATGACTTAGGGCAGATGTTGAAGGCCTATAAAAGGGTTGGTGAGACCAGAGTTGATATAAAGAGACTGAATGGTAAAAAGATACTGCTTGATAGTAGTGGGTTGTAGGTGCCATAAGGTAAGATAATAGACCCAATACATCAGCACCAGCTCAGATACAGGTAGAGTACTATCAGAGATATAGTTACTATAGAGGGTGCAGAATTGGAGAAAGCTGTATTATTCTAAAAAATATGAGTAGTGTGTAGATTTTGCCAGTTCAAACCACAGAAAGAAGACAATGATGGGTGGAAGTACAGTATATAGATGATACCAATCATTTTTAGATATATCTGTATATGAGGGGTAAGGCAGTGGAAGCAAGGAGATCAGAGTGGAACAAAGTGTCAGTAATGCTATTATCAGAGATAGCAATATATATAGTGTGAAGTTGGAAGGCATGTGATACCATGAGGAAAAAAAGTTGGCAAAGAAGCTTGAGTAGAAGAGGGTTGTGTATAGTGCCCAAGTTGATAATAGCAATAACTACTTGGTTATCTACATGAAGAAGGATCTGGCAGAAAGCCCACTGAGTACTCTAAGTAGTAGCAGCCACTATAATAACATAGAGCTCTTTGAATTGAATATCATATAGTATTATTATAGGGGGCCATAGGGCTAAGAACCATGATTCTTTATAATATGCCTCAAAGTCTAAGTTACTACTGGTGTCAGTCCATAGATGGGTGTCAGGCAAACTAGACTACTCAATTAGATGAATGACCAAAATGCCATTCCAAAGCAATAGGAAAGCAAGCCACTACTGAATGTTGGCATAAAATGCATTAGGTAAAGAGATGTAGAAGTCAGAGTTATTGGAGAGTAGATTGATGAAATGTCAGAGAAAAGGCCAATCTGGTGGAATAATTTTACTGGTAAAGGCCAAGGAGCCAATGAGAGATTGAAGTTGGGGCCTCATATAAGATATCTGTATAGACTACTGATGAAGAAGCATTTTTATAGTATCAAGTTTACCTATAGAGAGATAAGCTTTCATAATAACTAAATTGAGCTCAATGCCTAGGAAAATCAGAAATATTGATGGCTCCTCAACCTTCCACTCTTGAATGGACCAGCTGAGGTCTTGGCTAAGAGATAGGAATGATTAGAGGTTGGCAGATACTGCCCTGACAACTGGTGCAGAGACCAGTAGAAAGTCATCTATATAATATATGAGAGCCTGGAGACCATGCTGAAGTGCAATCTATATGAGAAGCTTAGTGAAAAAGTTAAAGAGAAACAATGAGAAAGATACACTGAAAGGGGCAAAGCAGTCAAAATAGAACAGACCTGACTATTCAAAACCAAGCAGCTCTCAGTCAGCAGGATAGATGAGTATGTAGTAATAGGTATCAGTAAGATCAACTTTTGATAGTAGACAACTTTGACCAAACTAGCAGATTAGGGTCAATGCATCATCAAAATGAATATAGGACAGCATGAAGGCATTGTGATCAATACTCACATTCACTGATCTACCACTGTAGAACCAGGATAAGTCATGAATATATTACCAAGCAGTGGCAGAATTTTTCTTAGCCACAGTATCTAGGGGTGATGAGTGGAAGTTGGTGAACAGAGAAACTGAAAATGGACTACAGACCCAATCCACCATGAGCTCCTATATGATGTCTAAGGTGATGGCATCAGGATAGTCTAGAGCAAAACAGTGGTTGTGAGCTAAGAGGTGGCACTGAGGGCCATCAAACTGAGAAGTACACCTTAAGTAATAGTGGCAATGGCAGACTGAGAGATGAACTGATAAAGATAATGTTAGAGTTTATATATCTATATAGTGGAGTAGAGAAAATTAGATATTGGTGGAAATCTCCATAGAATAGTCTAAGTGGTATCATTGAGTGGAAGAGTGATTGGTCATTAGAGAAACATATTGGGGATAGGTGGAGAATTGCAAGTAGGTAGGGCAGGTGGAGGAATGCAGACAAGTAGAGTGGGTGGAGAAATATAGACAAACAGGGTGGGGGTGAATTCCTAGGGCCAAAAAAGTGGATTATGTAAACAATGAGACTACAAAAGGTCTTTGCCACACTACATACAGATATAAGTATAGGAACAGTTCTTCTGCCAACAGCCCAGATCCTTTGTGGGAAATTTGTTACTAGTAATATCATTGTAGGCATGACATATAGGATGGCTCAGGGGGACCCTCTGTCCCCTATTCTGTACACCCTTTCGCTGGAGCCATTGATGGATAGGATTTGACGGAAGGTGGTGGGGCTCTCTATATATGGCATAGGGTGGAAGGTGGGGGCCTTTGCTGATGATATGGTGGTTGGACTTGGGTCTGTAGCAGATGTAGGGGCGCTTCAGGAGACTGTGGAATGGTATGAGGCACACTCAGGGGCTAAGCTCAACTGGCACAAGTGTGAGACAATGGTGCTAGGGAATGGACTAGTAGGAGGGGACGTCATTGGAACAATTGTCCCTATGGGAGAGGTGGTGCGGTATCTGGGCATCTTCCTCTCTGTATATGGTTCTGTCTTGCCGTGAGTGTAGTGGGAGAGCAGGGTGAATATTTGGGGGGAAGCCCTTCGAGGGTGGGGAGGCTGCCATATCTCTTTAGCAGGGCGGGTGTCAATTCTGAATGTATATTAGTTCCCCAAGCTGTGGTATGTGGCATATCACCTCGATTTCCCAGCGTGGGTGGTGAAGAAGCTGATGAAGGTGGCTAGGGATTGGATCTGGGCAGGGAGGAGGTCTCAGATCAGTTGGGATACTCTTGCAAGACCAGTAGTCAGGGGGGGCCTTGGACTGGTGGACTTCCCTAAGAGGCTGCACTATTTGCGAGCCTGGTGGTTGAGGAGAGCTGTGGAATTACAGGGCGGAGGTTGGGTGCCTCTGCTGCAGAAGGTGTGGGAGATGCGAACATCCCCTCGGGGGTCCTCTGGAGACCTGCTCTCTTTGGTGGAGCTGGATGGAGTTCGGCGGCTGCGGTTCAAGGGCTTTTGGTGGGGCATGGCTGAGGGAGCACACCGAATTGGCCTGCGCTGGCAAGGCAACGAGGGAGAGGCAGTATGGGGGCCTAATATGTGGCACTGGGATAGATTGCTCCTGGGGGGTACTCTCCTTGCTACATTCGATATTGGGGAGGGAGTAGAGTATCAGCAGGGACTTGGCCAAGATCTTTGGCTGAGTGGCTGGCAGGCGGCAGGGATCGGCGAGGAGTGGGACTGGGCCGGTGTCTGGTCTTAGAGTGCAGAGGTACGGAGGTGGCTTCCCCCCAAGTTCTGGGTGGTATGGTGGCAAATGTTGCAGAGGAATGTCATGCTGAATTTCCATATGGGACATTTGGTGGATGGTGGACAATTTGACTGTGAGGAGTGTTATGATGTTGGGAGAGCTGGGGGTTGTGTACAGACACCAGAACATTGGCTGGGAGAGTGTGAGGTTTTGGGGGACTTTTGGGCTGAGATAGGAGATCGGCTGGGTGTGGGGCGTCAGCTGGTGGGGGAGGGAGGTCGATGAGAGGGCTTGAGATCTCAGCTCATAGGTGGGGTGGGTAATAGTTGGCTCACTGTTGGGTGGGTGTTGGCAATATAGATAGGACTGGCGGGTCATTGGCTTTTTGTATTTGAGGAGGGCCAGCAGCTGGGGCTGGGTGCGAAGGTGTTACGATGGAAAGGGTTATTAGGGGATCTGCTGACTGGATGGTGGGTGGGTTGGGGTCCCCAGGGGGGCCGACGGCGCAGTTTGGTGGTGAGGATCTGTGAGCAGAGTGGTGGGAGGGTGGGGATAGTGTTAGACAAGGTGGTCTTTCATCAGGAAGGGGT
>RBNI01002394.1:0-18659 GCA_003990745.1 Jimgerdemannia flammicorona | reverse complement strand
CCCCCCTACCCCTTCCCAAAGAAAGACCACCTTGTCTAACACTATCGCCACTCTCCCACCACTCTGCTCACAGACCCTCACCACCAAACCACGACGTCGGCCCCCCTGAGGACCCCAACCCACCTACCATCTAGTCAGCAGATCCCCAAATAGCCCTTTCCATCATAACAACTTCTCTCCCAGCCCCAGCTGCTGGCCCTCCTCAAATACAAAAAGCCAATGGCCCACCAGTCCCACCCATATTGCCAATACCCATCCTATAGTAAGCCAACTATTACCCACCCCACCCACAAGCCGAGATCTCAAGTCCTCCCATCGACCACCCTCCCCCACCAGCCTATGCCTCATACCCAGTTGATCCCCTATCTCAGTCCAAAAGTCCCCCAAAACCTCGCACTCTTCTAGCCAATGTTCTGGCATCTGTACATGACCCCCAGCTCTCCCAACATCATAACACTCCTCACAGTCAAACTGTCCACCATCCACCAGATGCCCCGAATGGAAATTCAGCATGACATTCCTTCGCAACATTCTCCACCATACCTCAATATATCTAAGTTCTCATTACATCCTACATCTTGTAGTAAGAATAGATCAGTATCTAGTTCTCTCAGCCAGTAGAAAATATTCTGATATCTCACTGCTCTCTATAATCTATTAATATTTAGAAAGAAGATTCTAGTTATACTGTTCATATTGAAAAATATTTAAAAAAGAACTATCTGCTCTATAATTTAATACTTATTATATTACCAGCTACATCTAAGTTCCTTTCAGTCTCAAGTTCATCTACCTCACTCTGCTGAGTATCCAGAGCTGCCAATATCTCCAGACAGTCCTCTCTATTCTGTACTTCTATAGAAGACTGATATTTCTCACATACTATCTGCTATTTTGTTAGCTTCTTTTTTAAGTTCTATAGATAAGTTATATGATTATTTGCAATTGCCAGAAGTACTGCCTCTCTATTGATATCTACTTTATACTCCTCTGTCTTCAGTAAGGCTACTATCAACTTATCTTAGAGCTTTCACACTACTCTCTCTCCTTATAAGATATATTTCAGTATATATTACTAATAATATAAAAATTCACTTCTCCTAACTTATCAACCACAATATTCATTAGTATCTTCTATAGCTATTTCTTATCTTCAATAGCCTTCTCTACTCTTAAAGCCACCTCCTGCTCCCCTACTCTCTGGCCCTCATCAGTATTCATCTTCACTGACTTATCTCAGTCTTTTTCTAATACATCCTATAGCTTATCAGTCTCTTCTTTCCCTGTAGAGACCCTATATTGAACTTGAGCTCTCTCTACCATCACCTCATCTTCAGCTATCTCACTCTATCTCTAAACTCTACTCTCTCTCAGGGCTTTCTCCTGAGTTATTCTTATCTTACTCACCTAGATACTAGTCTGTGAACTAACTTTCTCAGTAGTATCTATCCTCTCTACACTTCCTTCCAAATTTACCAATAAATCTTTCTATCACTGTCTTTCTTGAGCCCTTTTCCAAGCAGTCTGATCTAGTTATACCCTCTTATCATTAATAATCTCTACCACCATCCTAGCCTCAAACTTCTTTCAGACCAATCTCCTTCTCTCTATCACTCTAGCCAGATCCTCTAATGTCTCCAGCAAATCCTCCTCTTCCTCAGATATCTCCTTTACCCTCAAGACCTTATACTCTACTAAGCCCCACTTTAGTACCACTAGCCAGTTCCTCTCTTTTCTAGTATTCTCCTTCTCTGCCAGCCTCACTCTAATATCTATATCTCCTATTCTAAACTCCATACTCTCTCAGACCTAAAAGCCAACATCTATAATATCTTTATACTTTTTGATAGTATTAATAATCAACCTTTTAGCTGTTTTTTTCTTTACTATTAGTATATTAGCCATCACTAGCTAAACCATCTAGAGGTTCTAATATAAGTATTGAGCTATAGGAATTACTACTCTCCTAACTACCACTTCTTTCTCCAATACTTCCAGCATCAAATAAGTCTACTTCCACCCCCTTTAGCCTCTTTAGAAACTTTACTGAGATCACTCTCTTTACCTTCTAAGCTAGAAGCTCTAGAATCATTTTTGCCATAACTAGTAAGCTCCAGAAGTATAATGTAATGATGAATTCAGATACTGATTTCTTGAGTAATAATGCTGCCACCAGGCCCATTATATTATTAGCCAAGTTTCTGGACCTCATGCTATTTCTCTGCTCAGACCTACTATTAGCTATTATATCTGGATTTTTTTTTTCAGATTAGCAGTCTCCTCTCTATCAGTAGTCCTCTCCATCTTTCTAGCTATTACTCTCCCAGCTCTATTATTACTACTACTCTGAGTTATCTCTCTAGGCTCTATAGCTCTCATCTTTTTCTTATCTTTCTATAGCTAATCATTCAAGCCTACTGACTGACCTCTAGCCTTAACCTTATCAGTAAAGCTCACTCTCCTGATCTCCTATCTACTAGCACCTTACCTCCCACTATTGTCAACTCTATATCTACCTGAATAAGAGCCCAATAGACTTCTCTTTAAGCTATGACTTCTCTCTATATACTATCAGTCAAATATACTAGGGCTGTCCTACCCAACATACTCTTTTAATTACTCATTAGTTACTATATTGCTATTATCTTTTCTCCAAAAATGATGTTGAAAGTATTATCAGAAGTTTGTATAATCCAAATAGTACTGGAGAAAGGTTATATTACCTCTTCAGCTATACTTATCAGACTCTATCATATGTATACCTTTTTCTAGTCTAGAAATACTAGATGATTATTTATTTCTATAGCTCATACTCTCTCAATAATATTATAGACCCATGCTGTTTCATCTCTGATCAAATAGCTATCAATGAAGCCCCTCTACTCCACTTTCAGCACTCACTGAGTCACTCTCTACAGTCTGGCCACTAATATCTTTGTAACCAGCTTATGATCTATATCCAGAAATATAATTAACCTTCAGTTCTTCTACTTTTCTCTTCTTCTTTTATTCTTATACAACAAAGTCATAAGCTCTAGATACTGTCTCTCAATCTAAGCTCCAGAGTTAATAACTTTATTATATATTTATAATATCTCTTTTAATATTATCTCAATATCTACTATTCTTTTCTAGAAATCTCAGAGTAAGCTATTCTCTCTAGGGGCTATTCTGAGAGTCATTGTTGCCAATACTCAAAAAATCTCTTTTTCTTAAACTGATACTCTAAGTTTGTCCAAACCCTCTATCAGATCTGAGTACCAGCCCTTCAGTTGTCACTCAATGGTCAGTACATCCTCTCTACTCTCATTCTTACTCTACAAAAGACCCTAATACTCACTCAACTGACCCAAGATTTTCTGAGTTTTCATCACTATCTCTTCTAACTCATTCAATACTCTATCTCATCTCTATCTTACTCTTTTTGTCTAAAGAAGTTTTGACAAAAACTTTATAGGCTATTTCCCCTCTTTTAAGCTCTGCCACTATAGCTGAGCTACTATACTCTTTATCTGCAAGTTCTTCTCTTACCTTAGTAAACTCTATAGTTTCTCTACCTTAAGTCTGATATACTGAGCCCTCTAATCTCCCATCTTCTTATCCTCTAGCAGTCCAGCCTATTCTATTAATAACTCTTCTAACTGATATAAGACCTACTATATATGACCTCTTTCTAAACACTCTTCACTCTCTCAGCCTTTCCTCAGAACCATTGAGTATTAGACTTTAACTACCACTATTAATCTCTAATAGCTAGCCCTTCTGCCTATCAATCAAGAATCCTGAAGTTAATATCTACTACTTAGATATTCTATAAAGAGGACTTATCCAACAAGAAAGTATTCAGATATCAATATCCAGACTCCTTCCCACTTTCTCCAAATATTTTATATTCTAGAAGACTCTAATAATCAAACTATAGGTATAATGATTTCCAGATATCTCTCTCCCAGTACTCAATAGTCAAGATCTAGTCAATCTGCAAGCTAAGTCCAGCTATCTAAAGTATATAAATCTGGTAATCTCTCCATACTCATTGGTCTATATATACCAGAGAGCCAAGTTTTTCAATTTTCTCTTAGTCTTCTATTTCTCTGCTTCTTCTAGACAGCTCTCTCCTACCATCTATTCTATCTAATCTCTCATTACAAACTATATTAAAGTCTCCACCCATATAGTCAATTCCCATCTTTACTAGAGTGTCTAAGTTCTATACTCTCCTAATTTACTCTAAGTGAGCTCTCCTTTTTGCCAGACAATAGTAAGATCTAGGCCCCAGCTCAGTCTCTGCTATCTCTCCCAAACTACTCTACCCTCTCAGTATCTAATATCTTCAATATCTCTCTTCTCTTTCTAAACTAGAATATCTACTCTATTCCTTTATACAGCCATACTCTCTCCTATTCTCTTATCTAGTCTAATATATCTAAGTTCTTATCATATCTCATATTCTATAATAAGAACAGATCAGTATCTAGCCCTCTTAACTAGCAGAAAATGTTTCAATATCTCACTATTCTCTATAATCTATTGATATTCAGAAAGAAAATTCTAGTTATACTATTCATATTGATTAATGTTTAAAGAACAATCATCTTCTTTATAATTCTATACTTACCATATTACTAGCTATATCTAAGTTCCTTTCAGTCTCAAGTTTGTCTACCTCTCTCTGCTGAGCCTTCAGAGCTGCTAATATCTTCAAAGTCCTCTCTATTCTATATCTCTATGGAAGACCTATATTCCTTATATACTATCTGCCATTTTGCTAATCCCTTTCTTAAGTCTCACAGATAAGCTATACAATTATTTGTAATTATCAGAAATGTTACCTCTTTATTAGTATATATATATCTTATACTTCTCTACCTCTAGCATAGCTACTATCAACTCATTTTGGAGCTTTTATACCATCTCTTCTTTCTACAAGATAGTATTTCAGTATATCTTACTAATAATATAAAAATCAATCTCTCTTAACTAATTTGTTATAATATTTATCAGTATCTTCTATAACTATTTCTCATCTCCAATAGTCTTCTCCACTCTCAGAACTACTCTCTACCCCCCTACTCTCTAGTCTCCATCAGTATTTATCCTCACTAACTTATCTCAGTCCTTCTCTAGTATATTCTGTAGCTCTCAGTCTCTTCTCCCTCTATAGGGACTCTATATCAAGCTTGAGCCCCCTTTATTATTATCTCATCTTCAGCTATCTCACTTTATCTCTGAGCCCCACTCTCTCTCAGAGCCTCTTCCTGAGCTATCCTCTTCTCTTCTGCCCAAGTACTAGTCTATAAATCAACTCTCTTAGCAGTATCTACTCCCTCCACACCTTCTTTTAAACTCACTAACAAATTCTTCTGTTACTACTTTTCATAAGTCTTCTTCTAAGCAGTCTGATCTAGTTATACTCTCTTACTATTAATAATCTCTACTACTGTTCTAGTCTCAAACTTCTTCTAAGCCAGTCTTCTTTCCTCTACTATTTCAGCTAGATTCTTTAATGTCTCTAGTAAATCCTCCTCCTTCTCAAATATACTCTTCACTCTTGAGACCTTATACTTTACCAGATCCCACTTCAGTGCTATCAGCCAGTCCTTCTTTTTCTCAGTATTCTCCTTTCTCACCAGTCTTACTTTAATATTCATATCTACTATTCTGAACTCTATGCCCTCCCAGATCTAAAAACTGATATCTATAATATCTTTATACTTCTTGATAGTATCAATAATCAACCTTCTGATCTTCTTCTTCTTTACTGTCAGTATATTAGTCACTACTAGCTGAACCATTCAATAGTCTCAGTATAAGTATCAAGTTATAGAGATTACTACTCTTCTAACTACCACTCTTTTCTCTAATACTTCTAGTATCAAATCTTTCTCCTCAATATCTATCTCTACTCTCTTTAACCTCTTCAGGAACTTTATTGAGACTACTCTCTTCATCTCTTGGGCCAGAAGTCTTAGAACTATTTTCACTATAACTATCAAGCTCTGAAAGTACAAAGTGACTGTAAATTCTGATACTGATTTATTGAGTAATAGTGCTACTATCAGATCTATTATACTATCAGCCAAGTCTCTAGGCCTTATATCTCCCTTCTGCCCAGACTCTTTATTAGTTATTATATATATTTAGATTTTTTTTTTCAAATTAGTAGTTACCTTTCTATCAGCAATCTCTTCTCCCCTCCTCTCTAATTACTACTCTCTCAGCTCTGCTACCATTACTACTCTAAGCAGCTCCTCCAGGCCCTATAGCTCTCACCTTTTTTTTACCTCTCTGTAGTTAGCTATCTAAGTCTACTAACTGATCTTCAGCCTTAATCTTATTAATAAAGCTCTCTCTCCTAGTCTTTTGTCTACTAATACCTTGTCTTCTATCATTACTAACTCTATATCTACTCAAATAAGAGTTTAATAGACTTCTCTCCAAGTCATAGCTCCTTCTTACATACTGTTAGTCAAATATACTAGAACTACTCTATCTAGTATACTTTTTTAATTACTCATTAGTCACTATATTACTAATATCTTTTCTCCAAAAACTATATTGAAAGTATTGTCAGAAGTTTATATAATCTAAATAGTATTAGTGAAAGATGCTGAACTAGAGTTAAATATAATTATCTTTATAAGTTCTCTTTTTTTATCTCTTAAGTTTTGTTTTTTTTATACTCTTTTACTAATAATCTTTTTTACTCATTTAATTTTACTTAAAGTTTCTTAATCTTGGCTTTCTGAATAGTATTTTTCTTATATTCTTTTTTTAACAATTTTAACTTATCTCAATTTTTTTTTTTTAAAGAAACTTTCTTTTTATTATTTTATTTTTTACTAATTTCAGTAAAAGAGATAAAGTTAGTTTTGATATCAACTTTTTATATCTTAATAATTCTCATAATAATCTCATTAAGTTTATCTAATTTACTATTTTTAATTTTTTTCTAATAATTCTTGTAGTCTTTCTTTTAACTAATAAACTCTTTTATTTTCTATATCCTCTTTTATTAATTCAAAATAATTTAATAAAAGTCTCTTGATAGTTTTCTTGAAACTTTTATATTCAATTTTAACTTTTGTAGTTTATTCAGTAATACCTTCTACCATATCTTTAAAAGAAATACTATAAAGATTATAATAATTTCTAAACTCTTCTCTTTGATTTTCTTCAAATAGTTCCTTTTTTATCTTATCCACTTCTAATTATTTTTCAATAATTTTCTTACTTTCCTCTAAATCTAAACCTTGCAGAGTAGAGAAAATATCTTTTTAGCATTATTTATTTCATTATAATATTTAAATCAATTATTATAATATTGAATATATTAATAATGCAAGCAAATATATTCTTACTGAGAACTTCTAGTAAGATAATTCTTACAAAGTCTTGATCAGTATTCTTTATTATTAATTTAGATAATTTTATCAACTACTATTAGATTAAAATTATAAGTAATATATGTATCTATCTTCTAAATATTTGATTATCTCTTATTTAATTTCTTTATTATTCAACTGCTTAACTTGTAATAGTACTTTTAATTATTTGATTTAATTTAATAATTCTTTATTTCTCTCTTAGAGTTTATTAATTATGTTTTTTTGTTATAAATTTATATTTATTTTTCTTTTATATACTTATATATTTCTTTTTATAAAGATATTTTAAATATATAGATTATTTTAGTTAAAACAAAAAACAAAAAACAAAAAATAATATTTATTTTTCTTTAAGGTGGTTCTGTCAGAATGAAATAAATATACCAGATTTTGGTATTTTTATTGATAATAATCTAGTTATAGATACAAAAATGAAGAAATATTCTTTGAAAAAAATTCATATTCTGCTTCCAGAAGAGCATTAGGCTATAGCTCTATTGCTTACTACAGTTATTCTAGTTATTGAATCATTAAAAACCACAAGCAAAGCAACAGCAAAAATAAAATCTTTGAGCCTGATAAATGAGTGATATCAAATGTTCACTTTGTCTGGTTTTGTTACAGTATGCTCCATATAATAGAATATATGTATTAATAAGATATATTAGTGAGATGTGTTGGTGGGATGTGTTGGCGAGATGTATTGGAGGGATGTGTTGGTGGGATGAAAAGGATAAGTTGCCATCAAAACTGAACACGATATTATCATGTGACAAGTTGCCCGCCCTTCTATAATTTGTATTCACGAATAAAAGGGAGAATAATTTTCATACACAGAGTGTCAAAATAAACCTATATCAGAAAGCACACAAGAACGAATGGTCGCGTATATCACAGCGGGAGTGTTTTTGAACGACCATTTCCAAATTATTGTCCACGGGTATTAAACAAGTTCGTTTTATATGTGGCTATATATGCAATGGGAACACCCGCCTCTTCATTCCCCATTCCAACCCCCATCCCTCTCAACGCTCACACCTCCTTTGTCCCCTCACCACTTTCACCCTCGACCCTAGGGTTCCCTCCTTGGCGACGAGTTTTTCGGCAGGCTTCTTTGGCGAGGGGATAAATATCCATGACGACAACCAGGGCGATGGAGAAAGGCATCATGATCCAGATGCCGTAGCGCACAGTAATAGTGCCTATGATACGAGAGTGGGAAGGAGAATGCAAAATGTGAATGGTATGGTCGTTAATGGGAACGATAGCTTAAACCTCACCACCGCTCAACCACCAGCGCAGACCCTCAAACTCATGGGAACAACGCTCCCGAACGCGAACAGCTCTTTTGGTACGACCTACGGATGCGATGAAGATGATAGTCGGGAACAGAGGCCCTAACGCGGCGGAATTACTCGCTCTGTCGCGGTCTAGAACGAGCAGGGACACCTTTGTTGTGTACTGATGCGACTGGACCTCAGTCCCCGTATTTGCTCGACCGTACCAGAGCGCCGTCCGTGGAATATACATGGTTCCTGGAGCGCCCAAAGCAACTCTTCTAGGACCCGGTTCAACGATAGCAATCTCATCCAACTGCTCGAACCGTGCCATCATCCTTCCCGAATCGCCCGCTTCTCCTGGCCCACAATTTTCAAGGTAGCCCTACAGACAACGCATCGATTCAATTGTTCAATACTACATTGCAGCGAATAAATAAATCAATAAAAAAAATAAATAAAATAAAATAAAAAAAAATAAAAAAAAACTCCTATCTACAAATAATAATAATAATAATAATAAAAAGTTCTTCATTCACTCCCAAAACTCGACAACATTCGCGATCCCCTCCACGACCCTCCCGCCCTGCCTATCCCACAAAGCCTTTCTCTCTCTAATAATCTGCTGCGTGAACGAGCTATACCTAGCGCATTTCCACCCGGCCCCCGCTAAAAACCATCTCGCCCGCGTCGCCACAATCTTATCCATAATCCCCAGAACACTATGATCCGGCTCCGTCCCCTCGGGCGTCCTGACGCGCAACAGCCGAACGGAAGGCGGGATCAGGTACCGCACGCGCTCTAGAAACATGTCCGTCTCGGGAGTCGACAGATACGACATGGATAGCTCCAGCTTGCCGTATAGCTCCGCTACGGCGTCGTGGTGCCAGTGCGTCAACGAAGCGGCGCTGAAGGTCTCGCTTTCGGGCTTGGCGCCAATTAGCGTCGAGAGCGCGGAGGCATCAACGTCACCTTCCTCTTCGTCCTCTTCCTCTGCTTCGGGGTCCGGGTCCGAGAGGGCCGATGTTAAATTCAGCAGGTGTGGGTAGTCGGTGAGGAAGTAGATGGTCGGGACGACGGCCGGATTGCGTTGCGCGAGGAGGCGGATGTGCTGCGTTAGGTTGCGCGCGCAGTCGACTAGCTTGGAGGCGGGCTCGATGCCTTCCATGCGCCAGTGGACCGCGATTAACGGCGAGAGCGGGTTGGTTAGGGTTGAAGCTAGGTTCGTCCAGTAGGTGGCGTAGGTGAGGGGGATTTGGGCGGCTGGGTCGTTGATGAAGGGGATTCTGCTTAGGAGGATGGATGGTTGTTAGGTGAGTGCGAGTGATGGAAAGGTTAGATCCCTAACCAGAAACTAGTTAGATCCCTAACAAGAAATTATTTTTACGGGGGGAATGCACCACCAAATTATCGAAACATACTCCCTCCTTCTCTTCCTCCATAAAAGAAGAGATCATCCAAACTCACCTGCGATCATACCAAACATTAATCACATCCGGTTCCTCCTCCCTCTTATCTCTGACCGCCGCGAAAATCCCATCCCTCAGCATCTCCGTCAAATTATGCGCCCTCCTCCATGCTTCATCAGGTGGATCCCTAACCTCGACGACCCTCTTCGTCATTCCCCACTTTGCATAATTGTACCTCCTTTTCCAACAATTTTCCTCCCTCAATCCCTCATCGGGAATCGACCTATTGCGCAGCACGTGCATGTCCACCGCGCTCGGCGCCGCCTCCTGTGCGTCGCCGATCGCCCCCCGTTCCGAAAGCCACTCGTCGTAGCTCTCCCTCGTAATGTATTGAAAGTGACCCGCACTCTGACGCGCTTCTAGGCTGGAAAGGGAGTAATAGTATGAGAACGGGTGCGGACGGCAGAGGCCTAGAAAGGCTGAGCCGACGTTCGGGAGGACGATCGTCCGAGAAAGATGGCGTGAGAGAAAGGCCAGGTGGCGGAAGTGGGATTGCGATTTGGATTCTAGAAAGAAGGATAGATGGGGGTGAGAATTGGAAGGGGGGGTATAGCACAAGCCCCACCCACCCCCCACCCAACCAACCTTGCTCGATAATCACCACGGGCACCAAGAACCTGCACTTATCGACGCCACAATACTTCTGGTCGACCCTCCTCCTTAGCTCTTCCATATCTGGCGACAACGGCCTCACCTCAACCTCTTCTACATCGGCGCCTCTGATGTACGTGACGGCCTTCTTTAACCTATCACCATACCATATCATGCTGCCGAACAATACCACCGTGACGACGGCGGCGACGATGAGTAGGGTGTGCCGCGATGTCGACGGGCCGCCCTTGGAGGAGCCGGAAGTCAGGTTCGGGCGGTAGAACGAACGCTGAGAGAGCGGCGTTAGGGGATCGTAATTGGTGCCGCGGCGGAAGGGGGGCATGGTGTTGTGAGGGAGGGGGTTGATGGTGTGTGGGTATTTGTAAAGGATCGGTTCCTGGGTGGATGGATTCGTTGCTATAATTAGCCACGCGAATCGCGTATTTTAACTCCAGTCTGTGCCCCTGCCCCTGTTATAATCATCCCCTGCCTGGGCAGGGGTGAGAGATGCCAGGTAGGGGGTTTTCGTGGAGTAATTATGTATCATGGTTGCTTCCCATATCTCTCCAATCGAGATAACCATCGCAGTACAAGGTTCTAGAGCCAGGAGGGGGGTGCCAACCACCTTCGTCTTTGTCTTCTCTTCCCCTCCTCTGGCTGTCGAACGGCTTGAACGCATCGAACCACCCAACTCTCCAGATATTATCATGACTCTGGGCTTTCATACACTCTTGACAATCCCCTATTGCCTCACAAAGAAGCCAGATAGATTACAAACCGAATTACTTTGCCAGATACAAGATCGGTGATGGTGCCAAGACCACAAAAAAAAAAAAAAAAAAAAAAAAGGTGATGGTGGGCTTATTCCTCGTCCACCCTAAAAAATTAGTCAGCCCATTGACCTCGACCATTTTTTTGCTCTCGAAGCGCTTATGAAGTATTACGGGAAAGGGGGATATGTGCGTTTTTCGCGAACAAGTCGGAAAGAGTACAAAAACAAGAGAAAAAAAAAAAATGCGATGCTGATTCTTCTCAAGGTAGAAGAGCAACATTAAGGTTCAAAGCACAGTAAACGATATTGAGGGTGCTTCCCACCCTAGAAGCGCCTTGTGCGCCAAAAGTTTATGCAGATATAGTGAACAATGAGAACTTTACCCATATCCATGGGCATTCCTACATCCTCTTGACCCGAACATTAATTCACACACCCCATTGTCCATAAATCGACACCTTCCCCACAATCTTCCCTATATTCCCCACCCAACCCATCCCCCTTTCATCCCACAACCCGTCTTTTAAATATGTCCCTTCTTTTCCTCTTTCCCCTCTTTCCTCTTCTCCGCCTCGCCCAAACCCGCGTGCCCGGTCTTTTCAGCCCTCTCCTTGACGACCCTGGCCAGCACTTGGAACCTGGCTCGTCTGACATCCTTCTCGAGCAGAGGCACATCGTAGACGCGCGCGATCTCGGCGATCCGTGCTCTCTCAATCACGCCGGGGATGTCGTCATGCAGTGATGATAGGTTCGAGGGCGTGACATCTGCTGGAAGCGCAAGATCGTCGGTCGTGACTGGTGTCAGACCGTTTAGGCACCGGTCTAGCGTCGCGGTTGGCTGGTACTCGAGCAGATTTTGCGTGTGAAGGTGGTGCAGATGTTGCGCACCTTTGTAGGCTACAGGAGGGGAGATGTGGCAGATGCAATTGAAAGAATGAGATGGTGTTTGAGACAATAACCCATGTATGGTTTGTAAAGGAAAACAATGCATGATCCTTGGCTTTATCACTCAACATGGTTAATTCTTCATCAACAATCTCGTTCGTTTTTTTCTTCCCTACGAAACCAATTCACCTCAACTCACCTTTATAATGACTATATATTCGGAACAGATTGTACGCCAGTGGAAAGTTAGGCACCAGCGGCACGACCACAAAGCTGATGGTGAGTGGCAGCCATAGGGACGAGTATATCATTTTCTTACGATGGTAAGGGATGCGGTGTGTGAGCAACGTGTCAAGGCGCTCGTGGATCAGGTCCTTAGGCACCGTTGACGGGTGGTGGACGGGGACCTGCGGGAGTGTGGCGTGTGGGTAGGGAAATGATGAGACACGTATTGCGGGGATGTAAAGTGCGTGCGCCGTTCCTGTCCATTTTCACGGGCCCGCCGCATGAAATGACGCTCTGACGGCAATACTCACGCACCCTATTCAGCTTCTCCTTTACATCTTCCTTGATGGGTATGGCTTTGAGGAACCACTCCTCGTATTCGACGCGATCCATCAGCTTCCCGCCTGTCCGGTACACCTTCGCCTTCCACGTGTCCGGCTTCGCAGTCCCCAGCGTCTCCCACTTCCGCGTGGCCCAGTCGACGGCCCGAGTCAGACGCGACGCCGACGGAAGGGTCGAGTGACAGTGGTATGCCCAGTGCGAACGGAGGATCGGTACGACAAAAAAGCGAAGGGGATGGGGTTCAACGGATGCGGCGAGGTGCAGGGTCCGGCTTAGAGTCATGGCGGAGAGAGGTAAGGAGAGAGGCTGGCAGTCACAGATTTATAGTGTCAAAATGGGGATAGTCGAAAATTGCCAACGCGCCTTTTTTTTTTGTATCTGGTGGCTCTTCTTATGGTGATCCATCCCTACCAATCAAGACTCATACCGAACCTTTTTGGCATATTGTAGCGGGGGCACTGGGAACCTTTTTGGCATATTGTAGCGGGGCACTGGGAACCTTTTTGGCATATTGTAGCGGGGCACTGGGAACCTTTTTGGCATATTGTAGCGGGGCACCGGGACTGCCAGTGTGGGAACATATCTCCGCCAAGCCACACCCACGTCCGATCATCCCTCCACTTCGCAGCAACACCATGCAAATCAGGGACGCCTCCGCACTTGTCGCCACCAAGAGGCAGCCGGTTTTCAACCAGAAATGCCTCGATGGCACCTGGCAGCTCCGAAACTCCACTGGCGAGCACTTGCTCGACGCTCAAGTCCCTGGCGAGGTCCACACCGCCCTCCTCGCCGCGGGTATCATCGAGGACCCGTATTTTGGAGATAGGTGGATCGAGTACAAGTGGATATTCCGTGACAGCTGGACCTATAGCCGGGAATTCGAAGTAGACGATAAACTCTTCGGGTCCGATAAGGTACAGTACGGCACACCCCCTTTGCATACAACTATACAGATCATAATCCTTGATCGTTTTCCCCTCCTCCTCACTTTCGTCCCCCGCAGATCCTCCTTGTCTGCCACGGCCTCGACACGGTCGCCGATGTCTCCGTCAATGGCACGCTCGTCGGCCGTGCCAACAACCAGTTTCGCCGCTGGGTTTACGATATCAAGGCCGCCGTCCGCCACGGGACCAACACGATTGCCGTCTCTTTCAGAAACGCATCCGATTATGGCACTGAGCTCGCCGCAAAATACCCGTATCCGGTTCCAGAGGCGATGAACATCGAGACGCAGCAAGGGGAGCCGGTGGGTTTCATGATTGGACGTTGCTTTGATGTTTGATGGTGAGGTGAGTGTAGTGTTGGAGCGTCATGTTAATCGTGATGAACCATGAACACTACCATTTTATAGGGCAGGAACTTTGTCCGTAAAGAGAGCGTACGTTGAACACGTCAATCGCCGTATAGTGTATCTGCATTTTATTTCTTTGCGCCAATGGAGCAAATCTTCAACGTTCTCATATCTCTTTGTGCTTACGTTAATTACCCTTTATGCGCAGTGCGCTTTCTCGTGGGACTGGGGTAAGCAATGTCGATATCAATTTCTTGTTCGATCTAATCGACCTACTAACGAATATATATATATGCGTGTGCCAAAATTCCCCTCTCTCTCAGGCCCAGCCTTCGTTCCCCAGGGTATCTGGAAATGTGTCGAGCTTGTCGGCTTCACGGCCTCCGCGTGGGTCAAGGACGTGGTCCCCATCATTACCAGGGAGAGTCAAGAATGGGTCGTCAAGGTAATCACTGGGCCTTTTGTACGAGTTCAGTTTTCTCGCCTCAAAGCATAATACTGACGAACGCCACCGTTTCGCGAACAGGTCCGAGTCTTCGCACAGGCAGATGGTGACGTTAAGGGGTCCGTCGCCGCGTCCGTAGCGGGGTTCAAGGCCGAGATCCGTATGGATTTGGTCGAGGGCGAGAACGTGGGCCAGGTGGAGATTCGTGTCCCGTATGAAAAGGTCGAGCGTTGGTACGTGTCCATTCTGGTCATTCTTTAAACCCTCTTCGTCGTACGATGATCGACCTACCTCCCTACCGCTAACGAAAATCTCCCTCTCCCCCCCCACCTCCTGACCAGGTGGCCGACGGGCTACGGCACACCACACCTGTACGACCTGAAGGTGGCGTACCAGCAACACCTGAGCGATGAAAATGTCAAGTGGGTGATCCACAAGACCACCAAGCGCATCGGGTTCCGCACCGCCCACCTCGTTCAGGAGCCTTACCCGGATCAGGCCGAGCCAGGAGAGAGCTTCTACTTCGAGGTCAATGAAATGCCCATATTCGCGAAAGGGAGCAATGTCATTCCCGCAGATGCATTCGAGAGCAGGGTTAACATCGATGCGTGGAAGTGAGTTTGGAGTGTGGAGAGGGGGTTATGGGAAGAATGGAATGCGGAGGCATTTGGTGGATATGGTTGGGTGAGATTCAGCGCTCATGTAATGATTGTCTCTGTGTTTTTCGTCTTTGCAGGCACCTTCTTCAGAGCTGTGTGGATGTAAGTTTAAACTGGTTGGATAGAGATCTGCAGCAATCTCATTGCGGAATTGAAGGAACCTGCATTTGCGCACTTACTCATTCTCGATTTCGTTGCGCATGTAGGCAAACTACAATATGATTCGAGTATGGGGTGAGTACGCGTCCTTCGTCATCCAACCCACACAAGATAACCGTCTACTTGAAAAAATGTCAGTACCTACTGACGTCGAAACCTCTATCCGATCGAATATGCTCAAATCAGGCGGCGGCATTTACCAATCCAACGATTTCTATGCCATCTGCGACGAGCTCGGGTTATTGGTTTGGCAGGAGTTTATGGTACGTTTTCGCCCCGACTTGAGACATTATTCGGTGTACGAAGTCTTGGATTAGACTACACATCACTCTTACACCCCCCCCCCCCCCCCCCCCCCCCCCCCCCCCCCTCTCCCACCCCCGTAGTTCGCGTGCGCCCTGCACCCGACCAACACGGAGTTCCTCGACAACGTACGCGGGGAGGTGCGCGACAACATCCGTCGCCTCGCGCACCACCCGTCTATCGTGCTGTGGTCGGGCAACAACGAGAACGAGGAGTCTATCGTGAAGGGATGGTATCCGGAGATCCAGTCGAATCCATACATGTACACGGTAGGTATTCTGATGTCGAAGGATGATTTAGGGCAAAGAGTGTGGAATTGGCATGGTGGAAAATAACGGAACTGGCGAGAAATGATTTCGAAGGAAAAAAATTTTTTTTTTTTTTTTGTTCACTTTCAAGCGGCTTTTTAAATCACTTTCTTTATCTCGCAGGTCGATTATCATATCCTATACCACCAAGTGATCCTCCCGATAGTACAGGAGGAAGACCCATCACGGTCCCTCATCTCAAGGTGAGTTGCATGAAAGCGAGAGTCGTGAATCCAATGAACATCCACACTCATACATCTCCCACACTCCGAAAGCTCCCCATCAAACGGCGCCGTCTTCAAGGGCAACCCGTGGCACGAGCGGTATCTGGGCAATATAGAAAAGTTCGGTGACGTCCACTATTATAACTACAAGGACCTCGGCACGGACGTATCAAAATTTCTGAGGCCGCGGTTCGCGTCCGGTATGTGAAGCTTCTATTGTTTTCGGTCAGTGGTGGATTGAACAATTCATTATTCTCTGTCCCAACTTCGACGCCGCATGACAGAATACGGCTTCCAGAGCGTACCGACCCTCTCGACGCTCCAGACCATCGACAACGCCAAGGATCAGGACTGGTCGGGCGAATGGTTGCGGAGGAGGAACCACGCTCCGGACGGCATGAACACCATCGCCGCTATGGTTCAGGTTCGGATTGCATTGCGCTAACTTTTCTAGCCGGGCCTCGTGTTTCCGAATTCGTTCCATTCGCTGATTCCCGTCTCGAACACCCCATAGAAATACTTTAGTCTCCCCGGCAAGTCCGACGCCATCGCCCGCCTCGACCATTTCTCGTACCTCTCGCAGATTGTACAGGCATTAATCTACCAGGCGCAGACCGAACACTACCGTCGGCTTAGGGGTGATCCAGAGGTTAATTGTATGGGGGCGTTGTATTGGTGAGTTTTCTTTCTTTCTTTCTTTCATCGTAATCTAGCATTTATAAATCGCAGCATGTGCGACATGTTGGATAGAATGTGATGTGAGATGTGAAGAACCGATTCTTGGATTAATATTACTCGGTTTGATGTATATTGCTTATAGGCAATGCAACGACATTTGGCAGGCGCCGGTAAGTTGTAATCATGAAAACTTTTAAAGATGCGAGGTCTTCGTATTCACAATCAGCGTGACAAAGATTCACCTCTCTACTTCCATCGCTAACATTCCTGCTTTTCTTTTATGGCGCCACTGTTGGTAAATAAATTCAAGACCTGGGCAGGTATTGAATATGGTGGTAAGTACTCTAACAGCCAACGATACCTCTGGGTTCTTGTTCCTTGGAACGAGGGATGACGAATACAATATTTGATATGGCATACCACGCCGACTGTGTATTAATGTTAATCTTACGGATAGGCAACTGGAAAATCTTGCATTCCTTCGCCAAGAAGTTCTTCGCCCCCATCCTCGTGTCATCCGTTGAAGATCCGCGTGATGGCAGTTACGAAGTACACGTCGTCAACGATACCCAGGATGAACTTGATGGTACGTAACCAGTTCGTTAGGCATGGGGTTCACATTTGATTCGAACGTTCGTATAAATGTGTGAGCACGCCATGCCAGTAATGCATTGACACTCCCACCATATTCTCCCTCCACACCAGTTGAAGTCGACGTAGCCGTCTACTCCTACACGACCTCAGCCCTAGTCCGGCGCGCCACCTTCCGTCCCAAAATCATCCCCCCCCTCTCCTCTAGCCGCGTCTACCGCGCCGAGACGCTCCTTGAACTCTTCGACAATCCAGCCGCCCCATATACGGACCGCCTGATCCTGCTGGCAGCTCGCAACACGCGCGAGCCCTGGGGCGCCAACGTCATTGCCAGCAACGTCCACTACCCGGCTTACTTCGCCCAGGACGTCCGTCTGCGCAACCCGGGCGTCCGTGTCACTAACGTCTGGGACGTCCCCGCTGGGCAGCAGCAGCAGGAAAAGGTCGTCGTCACGGGGCGGCAGAAGACGTTCCGCATAACGGTCGTGGCGGACGATGCGATTGCGTTGTTCGTGTTCTTGGAGACAGCTAATGATCTTCCTGTCGTGTTCGGGGATAATGGGTTCGTGCTCCTGAAGGGCGAGACGCGCGAGGTTGAAGTCGTTGTGTCGGAATCGCATGTCGCGACGAGGAGTGCTGCGTTGGCTTGTAATGGAGCAGGTGTGAGGGTGGTTGGGTTTGAGAAGGTGGATGTCGAGGCTGTGAGGGCGAGGATTAGGATTCGGAGCGTGTATGATGCGATCTTCTGAGATGGTCTGGTTGATGCATGGTCGTTAGCTATGTTGAAATGAATATGCGGAAGCGTAACTTGGAGAGAGGGGGTTGCATTTTATTATTTTATTTGTAGCCCATTTCTTGATATCCGCTGTGTTTGTTTCCTGCCAAATAAAGCTATGGATGTCAATATGGTTGTGTTCACCTCAGTCGCTTGGGTCACGAGGATATAAATGTCATTTTTGATCTCTGAAAGCAAACGAAAAGTACCAAAGTCTTTATTTTTGTAATTTCTTATGTTTGTACTGTAATTAGCTTTTTTTTTTTTTTTTTCTTTT
>RBNI01002393.1:0-18670 GCA_003990745.1 Jimgerdemannia flammicorona | reverse complement strand
CCCCCCCCCTCTTGAGAAACGTGCTGATCCGTTTCAATTGGAATTGGCACGGTCATGGCACGGCAAGCTGAGGTCTTAACGAGCAATCCAAACTACCTTTCGACACCAATGCAGCAGGGCCAATATTGGGTGAGCGATGTACCATTCCATGTGTATGTGCCTTGTAATATATTTTTTTAATTACAATAGGGTGAGATTCTAAAGTGATGATGTTGCGCGATCTCTGCGTTGAGTCTTTAAAGTTCAACATGAGGATATTGGTTGTGATTCTTCAAGGAACCATGTCTGCTTTATTATTAACACTACATCAGTCGAGGACACGAGAAAAGACCAACAGGCTGATCGATTTGAACACGATAGTACATCATGCGTATCAAGAACTTTAATATGAACGCATGTTGTAGAGCTAGGATGGAACTTGAAAATGGCTCATAACCTAGCAGAGAGGAACTTGAGTGCGGCCACCTTCCGTACGTCTTCGGCTGAAATGGGCCGGGCCTCGATGGCCTTGAGCGAGCAAGTTCAATACAAATAAATGGATGGAGGGCGAAGCGCAATTGTGATCAGTCTCCATCGTGCACATTATTCGGTTGGCATGACTCCTAATGTACACTACCTATTCCCTAACCCCCACAACCCAGAGCTCTGTACAAGCTGAACATCATGAAAAACATACTGGATTATACCCAACATGCGGTTGGGATTTCTTGTTGTTCATCTTGCGGTAGAGCGTAATGACGACGGCGCCGCCAAGGCCGATGTTGTGTTGCAACGCGTACTTAACATTGGCCACCTGGCGGTCACCGGCCCAGCCGCGGAGCTGCCAGGTCAGTTCTACGACAGGCAACACATCAGAGGAGCGGGTCAGGTTCCTTTCATGTAATGCTCATGAAAACAGGAGGGGATACACACCTGCGCATTGTGCCAATCCCGTGGCACCCAATGGGTGGCCCTTGGAGGTGAGCCCCCCCGAGGGATTTACGACGTACTTGCCACCGTAGGTGACGTCGTTGTTGTCGATCAGTTTGTGCGCCTGGCCTGGAGGGCTGAGACCAAGGGCGTCATAGGTGATGAGCTGTGAAAGTATGAGCAAGACGTTGGCAGGATAAAGGTGAACGAGAATACGGGTTTACTTGATTCGGATTTCCTCTTGTTTGGTGCTAACCCGCTCTAGTTTTCTTGCTAACAATGATTACTTTCCAGACTTATCACGGTCGGCCAACAATGTAAATTTACCCTGATCACGAACCTCATTCGCCGAGAAGCAATCGTGCAGTTCCACAACTTGCACATCCCTCGGCCCGATCCCGGCCTTCTTATAGACCTCCTGCGCGGCTTTCCTGGTCATGTCCGTGCCCGCCCACTCGATCGCGTCATCGGTGAGCATTTTGGGGGAGTCAGTAGCCATGACCTGGGCGACAATCTCGACAGCCTGGGCCTCGAGGTTGTGCTTGTGGACAAAGTTCGCGGAGGCGACGACGACGCAGGCGGCGCCGTCCGAAGTTGGGCAGCACTGCAACTTGGTCAGTGGGCCGTAGATTTTGGGCGAAGCGAGAATCTGATCCAGCGTGTAGATGTCACGGAACTGTGAGTAGGGATTCAAGGCGCTGGGCCAGTAGAAGGTGGGAGGATGGTGGTGAGTTTGCATGACAAGAGTGGGCCCTAACTCCATATTAATCCCTTCTTCCAGGACCCAACTCACCTATGCCTATGGTTCTTCTCCGCGATTTTCGCCAAATGCTCGGGGGTCGCACCGTACTTCTCAATATAGCCAATTCCGGCGTTGCCAAAGATCTGGGCAGTGAAGGGAGGCTTGGGCTCGATGCCCTTTACCTCGGACATCACGGATACCACGTGATCTGTGATTACCGAGGCATCGAGGCGCATGTAAAAGATGGGGATTAGCGCTGAGTATGACTACGTGGCGTGGCAGGCATGTGGAAACGGCAAAGGGAAAATAATAGAACGCACCCATTGGGTTGGTTCTGTCATTGAATGAGGAGGCAAGCGAGCCTGTGTGGGATTGAATATTTGATCATCAATTGCATGTTTGTTAGATGTATATAGAACGAAATAAGAGATGGGCCTTGTTCCTTCATCCGACACGTGTATATATAAGCAAGAGTCCGAATTAATACCCTAAAGATTTCGGGCCAAACTCACCAGGTTGCATCTTCTCGAACCCAAGTGCCATAGCACAATCGACTATGCCTGCCTCAACAATCTGGCGAGCCTGATAAAGCGCCGTGGAACCAGTAGCGCAGTTGTTGTTGACGTTGCTGGCATCCGTGGGTAAAATGACGGCGAATACATGTTAATTGACCCTCAAAAAAAAAAAAAAATGGTGAAAGGAAAGAAGAGTAAAGTTGTGCTTACATAATTGGAATTTGGGTCATACCTAACTGGTAGAGTGCACGTTGTCCACAGATGCTATCACCATAGACATAACCGACGTACGCCTAAGAGACACAAAAGAGAAGGCGACAATTGGCACACAATTGGAATCGTAGGAAGCAACACGGTTTGACACAACCTTACCTGTTGGACCTTGTCGTAGGTGATCCCAGCGTCAAGAAGTGCTTTGGTAGCAGCCTCAAGACCCATTTCTGCCATAAGAAATCCGAGGGTTAAAAAAATCCGATAGATACGGCTTCGAAATGCCCTCCTTCCATCGAGAAGAAAAATTGAGGTAAAAACGCACCAGGGTAATCGACCTCGCCTCGCGGCTTTAGGAATTTGGTCATGCCAACTCCGATCTGGGAACGGGAGCAACGGTTAGATGGTTGGGGTGGAAGACATGTCGGAAAAGTAAAGCTGCAAAAGAGGGGCAATTACATACGACATATGCTTTCGTGGGCATTGTGGCTTTAATCGAAAGGGTGATGAGTAGGTAGGAAGGGTTCCGGACGCGTTTGCGATTCGGAGGGGACTGTGATCGATCTTCCCACGTTGAGGGGTGGGGGTGACGTATCCACTCATGTGAAATTATTTTATTTTGTGGTGCGAGTTTTTCCCGCTCTGTCCCTTTTTTCTTTTCTATAGGTATGTACATTGTTGACCCCTTTCACTTCTCTCGACCGCTAATCACCATGATGAAATATAACCTTCACGTATCGATAAAAACTACTGAATTCATCATTTGGATGTTTTTTGACGACTGGTTTAATCTTCTCTCTGAGTGTGATCCCACCCCCAGCGAACCTTCCTAGGAATTCAAACCCAGCCCGCTAATCATTCTCCGCTTACTTCCTCACTTCACTTCAATCAGGTATCACGATAGAACATTTGCAAAGTACTGGTTGCAGTTTTTGAGTATATAAACAATGGTAGTTGTCCCTTGCGTTCGTTACTACTGTTCAAATGAATTTGGAACCTTTTATCGACACAAGAACATAAAAATAAAGTTGGTAGTATTAACTTGTGCGTTCCAAAAGGTGTATCGTCATCTTAGTTTTTGATGTGCCATCCTTAATATTGCTTTGTTGCTCCAGTCAGACATGTATCCATTTGCAATTTTATTTCGCGGGTATGGAGGAGGCTCACTACCCATATATTTACCTAGGACTAACAAGGTCACTTGTCGTAATCGGCACAAGGACTCTCACAACGGCCCGAGCCAGTAGCATAGGGAGTGCGAGAACGCGCATATGGTGCAAAACGGGATCCTCCCGCATAAGGCCGGACCCCGAACTACACATGGTTACAATGGTGAATTTACATACAAAGTGTAGGCGGCCCTCGTACAAAGAGACATAAATTATTCACATGCGGGAAGTGGATGGTGGGGATGTTTACGAAACGGTGGGACAAGATGGAATGATTGTATGTGTATGGAATATATGTGTCTACGGGGCTCTAGCGGTCGCAGCCTGTCAAGCGAAAAGTGTATTTGAGTGATCCCCAAACAGACGGGCCTTCGGTCCTCTCGACAGCCTGGAAATTAAGTGTTCGTGTGCGAAAGGTAGGTTGCATAGTAGTGCGATGTTGTTCAAGGCGGCAATGTGCGCGAAGAAATCACAACACACCACAAATCTGCTAATGCCATGTGGCGACAATCTCTGCTGAGGAAGGAGCATCGTTGGCGAGAATGGTTATCGGGCAGCAAAAGAACCCGAGCCGGAGGCTACGCCGGAGGCCGACGTCTGCGATTCGATGAGAGAAGGAGGATGGATGGTCCACACGTCGATCCAGTCCTCCAGGGGCCGTTGGCCGTAACTGTATATGTATGATGTGATGATTAATCGGTCATTTTGACGACGACTATCACCATTGATTTTGTAAGATGTATCACTTACGCGACATGAAATTGCATGTATGTCTCCCGCTCTTCGAATTCTTGAGCCATCATTGCCAGGGTCTCCTCAAACTCTTCCAAGGTCATACCGAGGGCTGGTATGAGGATCCCCTTAGCGTTTTCATAGGTAAGCAGCGTATCTTTTTTTAACCGTCCTCCTGTATTGGTTAAACACACAGATTTATGTTCCGATATGTGCATTTGAGAGGTTAACCGTACGAAATTTTGTGCATACTATATCCCTATCAGCAATCATTTCCACCAGGCGCAGAAAGTACGAAACTCTCGCTCTGTCGCCAAATAAAACCCCTTGTTTTTTCTTTTCGTTTTGTCAAAACACTGTATATTCCCAAAAAACGGAGAAGATTCACTTAAAAATAAAAATAAAAAACTCACCCATTCTGCCACCCCATTCTCCACATGGTACCGACACCACTGATGTCTGAACATTTACGAAGCCCGCATCGTGGAGCAGGCCACCTAGGCGCTCCGCGACAAACGGATCAATCCCCCGAGCTCGGAACGAATGGTTACCTTTTGAGAACAATATGGGCATCGATGTCAAAAAGATGTTTTTATGATTCTCTGAGAACTCGGCCATTTTGATATAACCTTAATAATACATACATCGCTTGTTGAATTTATATGTGACTGGTCCAGCATTGAAGAATTCCAAACTCTAAAAGATGACGATGTAAGCTAAATGTAACTGATCCGAGCTGCATAAACCATATCTCCGCCCGAAACTTCCAAATTACCATACCTGCTCCAGGAGCTGTACGCTCCCCCCCGGTTTTGTGACGCGCAACAACGCCGACACAACGTCGGGCCACCGGTCCTCATGCACCGCAAGCGACATCTGCCGCTGGTGGCAGAAGTCGAACGTGCCATCCTGGAAGGGCAAGCCGTGATGCACGTTCACATAATGAAACGCCGTGTTCGGCGGCCGGGTCTCCTTTGAGGGAAAGTAAGACTCGGCCACGTCAACACCCACGATATGTGTGGTTGGAAATTCGGCCGCCATCTGAGATGGGGATTATTCAGTGGAGTTGAATTTAGAAGCTGGTAGAAAGACATGGACAATGTATGTGTGTGTGACTCAGGAATTCGAGAGATTTCTCACCTCTAATACCCATATTCCAGGACCGCACCTGGAAAGACGCATTGAGGCAAAAGAAAGAATCGTCCATATGAAAACACGGTCCTTGGAGCAAAAAAATGAGGTACAATTTGAAGAAAATAAACAAACCCCGGATATTTACCCAACGTCAAGCACCTTCCCGGTTACCAGGGAGTCCTTGATCGGCGCCAGGTAGTTCCTGTAATTCACCGAGCAAGACGGCTATAAGAAAACGCCAAGCGACAACCAAACTTCAACACCCGACATTCCCAAGGTGCATGTACAAAGAACATTCTACCATACCCTTGTTGCACCATTCGAAGCAGGTGATGCTGCATGTGCAGCCTGCACGTTTTCACAGAGAGGAGAGGTAGTAAAAAGAAAGGGATGGTGGGGGGGGGGGTTCAATTCAGTGGGTGTAAGTGAAACGGAGTGCTTCATTCTCAGATAGTGGTCGAAGAGACGTGATGTTGCAGGAGCATTTACCTGTTCATCTCGTCATCGTCAACAGGCATTGGGTAACAAAGTCCTGGAACGTCGTGGTATTTCCTCCCCTCTGACCATTTCCACAATGATCGTGCTGCCCGAGGAGCCAGACATGCTAAATGCTGTTTGTCTCCGTTCACCGAGTCCTGTACATCGGCTGTGTCACTGTCCACAGGATACCTTGCTGAGCCCCGGACTTCTGTTGGAGGCCGCTCGATGAGCTGTGTTGTGACAAAAAGGGACTTAGGTTTCGATGTCCACCTCCTCTTCTTCTTTCCTGTATCCTGTTCGTCAGAACCGAATACTAGCGTTGTTATCGACGTCGCCCTGGTTTGTGCAGAAGCCGAGCTGTCTTTGTTCGACTTCCTCGAGTAGGTCGAGCTAAAGGTAAATCTTGTGTCTTTGCTCGACTTCTGCGTAGATGCCGAATCGTGGTCTTTGGAAGTGGGGCGTTTCTTGAACATGGAAAGAGTCGGTGCCAGAACAAAGACGTCGCCGTCCGGATTCTTCTTCGTTTCATGAATGTCTTTGGTTTTCGGTGGTTTCAGCTCGCCGATATTGTCTGCCATAAATAGTTTGATGAAGGGTGCTCGCGACTCCTTCTTCTTGGAAACCCCGTCAACCATGTTTGAAAAGACTGCTTTTGCCTTTCCTTGTCTGAGTGGATTGGGTGTAAAAAGGGTGTCAAACGGCATATCTGGTACTAATAAGTAGAGAGGTCCCAGCAGAGAATTTTCTCATAAACGAGGAATAACGGAGATAGGGAAGGGGGGGGGGTTGAGGAAAGGGGGGAGGGGTAGGGGGGAGAGGAGAGGGAGGAGGAATTCGGCGGGAAGAAGAGGGAAGAAGTTGATTGAAAGCCCGTTGTCTTGGACCTCGTTTTCGCACTGAAAGAACGGGGGGTTGTTATGATGTGGTGAAGGGGCTATCCTGGGCCGGCAAAATACTCCAAAGCAAGGACACGGCGTGCGCATCACCCTGCTATTTCAGGGCGCACTGTGTGACCCCCTCTCATTGTGTTGTAAACTTGGTCTCACAGGATCCTATCCTTGCATTTGAACCTTGCGTTTCGGTTTGGTAAAGTCCCGACTCTGAGCGGATCTGTTCGGTACTTTTGTTGTTTCTGCACCTTTGGTATGTTGGGCGGGTCCAAGCGTTTTCATCCCCCCTTCACTCAATGGGAAATGCTGATCCGTGGCAAGGCATCCAGAATGAATATGTTAGAGCATGAGTTGCTGGCACGAACAGCATGCAGTGGGAAATTCATGGTGGGCCAAAAGCAGAGGCAGACTCGATAGCAACTGTTTTTGAGCCTAACGACACGGGTCGATGGCCTACTGTGTCACTGAGGAAAATCAGCCATTCAATTCACATGAGGTCAGAAAAATCTGACCGACAAGGCCTGTACGCTTTTGTGGAACGGCAGGCACTTTTGTCGTGCATGTAGCAAGGTGACCCCGCATAGCATTCTGACCACAAAGCCTACCAATCCGCTCTGCGTGCCCAGCTGTTGGTGAAAAACGAGGTCGGACGGTTGTGCCTACTGAAAGGTTGTTCGTTACACAAACCATACCCTAAGCGCTGCAAAGGTCTCGGAATTGGCTAGCGTAATATAATTCTTCTCAACCACCTGACACGAATGATCGGTGTGAAACCGCAGATTCCTGGACCAGAGAGTCGTGCCCTTCATGACGTTGCATTATTGATATTGCTTTCATTATTAATTCGAATTAGCGGAATGCTCAAAACATTCGACGCGCTGCAGTGCCTCCGCAAAAGGAGTTTCACATTATATGTTTATTTTTTTGACTCTTCCACCCAAATGCTGTCGTTCATCAAATCCGTCTTCGATCTCAGATTAATATGTCATGGTCCCGAGCCTGCTTGTTGCTAGCTCGTCTAGAGTTGGAGGGCCGAATTGCCCAAAAAGGTCTAAAGGTTGCGGGATGCCTTAACGGTGAAGGCCGACCCAAGAGGACGTTCGCAGGATTGCCTAAATCGCCCATTGCGGCCACAGACATCGATTTCTTAAACTACATAGTCTAAATCGATGACCAGCCCGCAGACGCGGTACGACTGCCCTGGGGTCAAGTATCGATAACGTTTTGGCGCGGCGTCTCGAAAGCAAATGTTTAAGACTAGGGGGATTTATGCGTAAGCATCAAAATCGAACAACCATAAATATTGCTGCCATGAATCTCTATGTCAGCTGCGTGCTACTGCACGGTGCACAGCAATTGTGCATGAAGCTTCTCACGGCAATTTGCCTACCGGAGACACAGTCGTTCACTACGCATCTCTCAAGTGTAACAGGACCATGTCGATATCGTTCTTTCGTCTTTCGCCGTATTACTAATGACATCTCGGAGCTAGCCGATTTCTGTTAAAGTGTGACATGGGTCTTGAAGACTGAATCGCTGACCCACAAACTGTGAGATGTAAGCTCACCAAAAATGCACGTTTACGCCATTGACTCAGCACTGGTGCCACCGAGAATTCTACGCCATTAGAATATTAATGACAGTGTTAAGTTCACCCTTGCTGCAAGGGAATGAGTAAGCTGCAGATGAATATGTACCATACTTGTACCATACACACCACTTCTCCTTATTGCATGTGCTTAGTTCACCATAACGCTGCTTAGGTGTTGCAGGTTTATTACGTTTTAACATTAATTACATTAATTCTTATCTGTTTTGGCATACGCGACGAAGTCAGCTTTAATCTATATTCCTGTTTATAGAGCTGAGCTTTGCAATGGGCGTATTTGGTATAAAATATAGCGCAAGCCAAAATACCTCTTCATGCAGGGGCAGGCTTCAAAAGGCGATAGATGACCATTTAACTGACAAAGTTGCAAATGCCAAGCCTACCTCCGTAAAGTCAACTCGCATGAGGGAATTTGAGGGGCTCGTGCTAAGTCTATGTGGAGATCCGTCGCGGAATCTGCTATCTCTGGAAATGCAGGCATCCAACGTTATTCAGGAACCCCTACGCCACCAAACCCTTCATCTTCCGCCCAATCCGGAACCTCGGAGCCTCCTAAAGAACCCCTCCTCCCCTTCCCCGACCTCCTCAAAAGAGGGGGAAAAGAAAGCTATATTCAGTACTTTTTAAGGACAAACCCAAAGAAAGTGGGGCCACGTGCAGTGACTTAGTTAGCCACAGCCACATTTAAAAAAATAACTGCGAATGCGAATGTTCCAAAGTAAAAGACGCAAATGTGCCGGGCGTACCCCCAAGGTGCTGGTGCGTGTGAGAATGTGAATGTGTATTCACAATTGTGAGTACTAATAAATGCGAGCCTGACAGTTTGCGTCTTTTACTATGTGAGTTTTCCCACTTATTTTGTACACTTGATCCGTTCAGGGGACTCAAAGTGTGAGCCCTTAAATATCGTAAATCGGAGAACCTAATATCCTTAAAATTTCAGGTACCTTCATCCGCAAGTCAATAAGTAAGCCATTTATGAGTTTCGACTCGGGATTTATGAGAGAGAAATAAGACCTGAACTAAAGGTAGCGTACACTTTACCAGGCATTTTTCGCTATCCTCAAGAATACCTTGAAGCGACTATTCGCTCTATTATATGAACCAAAGGTGCTCATTGATTTCATTGATTCGACGGGGTTTAATATCCTCGCAACCGCAAAAGAGCGTTGTAGCTAGCACAATTGCCTTAAATATCCTTATTCCTCCCAATTCATTGGCCATCATTTCATTTCTCAACTGTTCACTCTTGCTCTTTCATTCCGACTTGTGCCTCGCGCGCCATCGGCATTAGCGCCTCCACAAGGAATGCTACTATTTGACATCGTGAACCTTGCGTGGTGGCTGTGGACTTATTCAAGGCAAAGCAGCACCTTGTTATGTACGCCGTGTGCTCTTGAGCAGCCATCCCTAAATGTCCTGGCTTCGGCGACCCGAACTTTGACATCCTTGCAAAAGATGACCAAAGCGCTCCCGAAGCCAGAATCAGTCAGTGGAGGGGCTGAAGCGCAACGACACATACCTGAAAGGGCCATGCAAGGGACCGTGTCGAGCTTGAATTCCTGGCACAGATGCTGTTCCTGCTCCTGTTTTTCTCTCCTCACGAGAAAGAGCTCTTTTGTGAACTGATCAATCCTCGAAGCGCGAAGTATATCCTCCTCTATGTTAACTCTTAGCTCTCTGAGTTCCTTCTTGAGTGGAAAATCTGTTCTGATAGAATATGTACTTGTTCTGCATTTTCTCCTTCTTCTGATATTGTAGTTTGGTGATCTTGATTGTCATATAGACTCCCATTCTGTAGAACTGAATTCATTTCTTTCTCTCTCAGTTTTCTTTAGACTCTTGACCTTCTTGATCCTTGGATAGAATGAGTATCTCTGCTAATAAGTTCTTCTTCTTGTTTTGAATAATAAAGAGAATCTTAATCTAAATTGATAACTTCTTCAATAGAGATTGTACTTTTGGTCATATTACTTCTTGTTTTGAGAATTTTGATATGTTCTGATAGAATAGCCATTTTAAATCAGTCTTCAAGAGAATGGGTTACTATAGTTCAAGGATTGTTTTAGTAATAATTATTATATTTATTCTAGTAGTATTTTTTAATTTATATTCTGATATAACTACATTAAAATAAAATTTTCAAATCTTAACTATAATATCTTTTTTCTTATTATTACTATTATTTAAGAGTACTAAAGACTTATTTTCTAATTCTTTTTGATCTTCTTTATATCTAATTATTGATCTTTTTAATTTAATAATATATATTAAAAGTAATTATATATTAATATATTCTATATATAGTATATCTAATAACTATAAAGATTATATTTTAATATATATATACTATAACAGTTCTAGTTTCTTTAAGAGAAAGTGACTAAATCTAGAAGTATTCAAGTAAGCCTAAAGTATAATGGTTCTAGTTTCTTTAAAAGGAAGCAGCTAAATCTGGAAGTTCTAGTTGACCTAAAGTAGCTCAAAGAGATACTTAAAGATTCAAGTGTTCTTGAAGAATTTATGAAAGAAAATATTCTAAGCTTTATTCAGGTAGAGAATAAGGATATTTATACATGATCTGAAAGAAAGATCCAGAAGGATCTTGGAAAGAAAGAGAAATGCCAAGAAATAGGTTCTTGGCAAAGCTGATTAATACTATTCTACAATGTTCTGAAAGGTTTCATAACTAGCTAAGATAAGATACTTGGTACCAAGAAAAGACAAGAATGTTCTAGTAGTGTCTGAGTACTGAGAGAAGATTTCTAAATAAGTAGAAGGTGGTAGAACATAGTGAAATGATAAGAAAAGACTAACTAAAAGATGCAAAATATATTAAGACTAAATATAACTGTAAAATTGTTACATCTCTCTTTTCTTAAAAACCAACATTCTTATTGAGTTCTTAGGTAATATAAGACTAGATATACTTAACCAAAATTTCTCAAACTTATATTGGTATATTGATGGTGATTGGCCATCCTTATATAGGACAGAGAACCTATTATCAGACTAACTAACTAGGAGGGGTTTAAATACAGCTAGTAGCTTCATTTCAGTGAACTTCTTATTCATTAAATATTCTGCTGGTTTCAGAGTCCCAAAGTAAACTTCTGATGCATAAGACACTGGTCTTTACTATAGATCATCAATAATCTAAGGAAGTCACTACAGGGATTAGGTAATGTGTTTTGCCTCAAAGTCTTGAACTAGATCTTAAGAGTTCTTGAGGTTGATCAGTGGTTCCCAGATAGTATTATATTCAGGGTAATCTATCTACTTGACTAGGTATTCAGAATGGTAATAGTAGATTCATTTATCAAGAATTTTCTCAGCTTTATACTTGATATGGTCTTCAAAATCACAGAGGTAGAAGGCTTAGAAATTCAACCAGGGTAGAGTGGTGACTGATTCCAGATCTTGAGGTATGATATATGAAAGACTGAGTGTACTCTTATGGTTTCAGGTAGCTTGAGGTAGTAGGAGGATGCAGAGACTTATTCAGTAATCTCAAAAGGTCCAATATACTTGAATTAGAACTTATTCAAAGAGTGGTTAACTTGAGATTGTATCTTGAGGTTCTTGGTAGACAGTAGGACTTGGTCTCCAATAGTATAAGTAATATTATAGTATTTCTTGTCAGTATACTTGGCTTAATGCTATTGAGCCTTCTGAAGATTCATGGTAACAACCTTGAGTAGTTGTCTATTTTGTCTATAAGGTTCTTGGTAATTGAGACTTGTATTTGACTGCTTTTCTTGAAAGAGAATAGACTTACAGAGGTCTCAGGATCTGAATCATAGAGTAACTGGAAAAGGGAAAAACTGGTAGATAATTGGACAGTATTGTTGTATGCAAACTCTGCATAAGTCAGATAGTGGTCCCAATTATCTTGCTCATAAGAAACATAGTTTCTAAGCATTTGTTCTAGAGTTCTGTTTATGTGCTCAGTTTATCCATCAGTTTATAGATAAAAGGTAGTAGATATAGCCAATTGGGTTCCCAGGGTCTTGAAGAGAGTTTGTTAGAAGTAACTGGTGAACTTTGGATCATAATCACTGATAATTACTTATAGTAGGCCATAGTGATGGAAGATGGACTTGAAGAAGATTCTTATAATCTCAGATATAGTAGCATAGTAGTGGTTGGTTTAGTAACTATAGTCTTGGTCAGGTAGTCAATAAATACAATGATAGTATCAGTATCAGATTGAGTTCATAGAAGTTGAGTTACAAAGTCCATGGTGACTTGTTCAAAATTCTTAGTAGGAATTGGCAGTGGTTGTAGCAAACTGGCAGATACTTGGTTGATAAACTTGTTATGCTGGCATAGATCACAGTTGGCAATATAGTTCTTGATTTTCTTGACCATGCTTGGCCAATAGTAGTGATATTGGATGTTCTTGATAGTCTTCTCAATTCTCAGATGACCAGTGAGAGGGGAGTCATGGTGTTCTTATAAGACCTTATAGTATAGATTTATATTTTCAAGTAGGTAGACTTGGTCTTAATGATAGATCAGATTGTTCTCAATAGTATATATATCTTTAAGCTCATTTGAGAAAACTCTAGTAGCAACTGTGTCTTCTTTGTAAGCTTATCTGATTTGGTTTAGGAATTCTGATGCCAAGGTAACTTATATGATTGTAGCAAGGTCTGGATATCTTGATAAGATATCTAGTACTACAAGTATCTTTCCAGGCTTGTAGATGATCATTGAGTTGAAGGTTTGAAGCTTGAGACTCTACTTGGCTTGTAGACATAATAGAGTAGGTTGGGTATTGATATACTTGAGGGATTGATAATCAGTAATGATATTAAACTCAATACCTTCTAGATAGCATTGCCAGTGGTCTAGTACATGTATTATTACTAATAGTTCCTTTTTATGAGTAGCTAGCTTTTGTTTAGCTAGAGCTAACTTGCAGGACTCAAAAGCAATAAAACAATATCCTTTGCCATCATCTTGTGACAGAACTGCTCCAATTGCAAAATTCAATACATCAGTGGTAACTATGAATTTTAAGCCTTAATCTGCATTATACAGAACTGAAGCATAGGTCAGGTGGTTCTTGAGTTCTTGAAAGACTTGTTGACAGAAGAGGTCTCAGATATAGGATATATAGTGGTCTAAGTGTGGGGCCTTTCTCATGAGGTTAGTCAGTAGCTCATCAATACCAGAGAAGTTTCTGACAAAGCAGCAGTAGTAGCCAGCTAGACTAAGGAAGGATCAGAGTTCTGTGAGATTCAACAGAATGGGCCATTCTTTGATTACTTCTATCTTATGTGGGTCTACTTGAATTCCTTGTACAGAGACAATGTGGCCAAGGGATTCAACTTATTCCTTAAAGAATTCATACTTCTTGAGCTTAGTGTAAAGCTTGTATTTTTGCAGAATCTCCAGAACTATTCAAATGTGTTTGAGGTGTTCTTCTTTAGTTGCACTAAAGATCAGGATGTCATCAAGATATATCAACAGAAAAATAAATAGTTGGTTCTTGAATATCTTGTTCATCAGAGTCTAGAATGTGGTAGGTATATTGGTGAGATCAAATGCTAAGACCAGGAATTTATAAAGTCCAAAGAGGGTCATGAATATAGTCTTGAGAATATCTTCTGGCTTGATTTGGATCTGGTAGTATCCTGATATGAGGTCTAACTTGGTGAAGTACTTGGTATTCTTGAGAGTATCAAAGATTTGATCAATCAAGAGTAGTGGATAGTATGTAGTTCTTGACAGTGAGTTTGTTGAGTACATAGTAGTCTATGCATATTTGCAGAGTACCATCCTTCTTCTTGACAAATAAGACTGGTGAGCCATAAGGAGATTTTCTTAGCTGGATGGCTTCTTATGCAAGTAGTTCTTCTAGTTTCTTCTTGACTGCTTCAATTTTGAGTAGTAATATATAGTATATATATTTCTTGGATGATACAGCTCCTGGGATCAGTTTGATTTTATAATCAACTTCTCATATAGGTGATAGACCAGGTAGCTTGTCTGGAAAGACATCTTTGAATTATTCTAGCAGTAACTTGACACTTTCATTGACTGATAGTCTCTTGTCTTATTTCTTAGGACAGACTATTATAATAAAGGTATACATTGCCTTCTTGAGTACTCTCTTATACTATATAGCTGACAGTATTACAATCTAGGTCTTGCTCATGGTCTTGTCTGTCTTGATAGTGATATTAGCTCTATCTTGAAGTAGGGTGACTTTATTCTTACACCAATCAATGTCTGGGTTGTGTTTTATAAGCCAGAGTTTTCCTAAGATCAGGTCATAATCTCCTAGTAGTGCAATCTCAAAGTCTACTCATTCCCAATATTTCTGGATCTTGATGGGCAGTTTGGTAGTAATTGACTCAATGGGGTGTAGAATACCATCTGTAGTGATTATACTATTATTCTTGAGTACAGGCTTGGTGAGGATCTTGAGGCTTTCAATGAGATTCTAATTGATGAAGTTCCCTATAGCTCCACTATCTATGAGTATTTGATCTTCTTTTCCTTTGACTAGGCCTTTAAAAATAAGTATAGCTTGAGCTCAATTTTTACTAAGACTTACTGCTTGATCAGTGCTACCAAAACTCTTTTAATCTCATCTGGTTTTAGAGAGTTCTTGGACTTCTGTAATCTTGAGTTGACTGGTTTTTTCTAGGATCATTTACACAACTCAGTCTCCTATAGTCTTGATCCTTCTAGTTGATAAGTAGAACTTGAACTTGTTCTTAAAAGTCTGGATCAATGACACTAATGTCTATATCTAAATGATGTTTGACACTGAGTTCTGATCATGGTACAATTCTAGCATAATGTCCTTCAGGATATTGAACTGCAATTCTAGTAGGCACCAGAGTTTGGCCCTTAGCTAGAATGATGACTTATTTGATAGAGTGTAGGTCAAGACCAATGGCTTCTTCTATTTGATATTGAGGGACCTGGGCCTTTGGATGAAGCTTCTTGATCTTGAGCTCAGATTGACTAGTGGAAGGGTTGACAGATGTGTCCTTAGACAATACAGTAACTAGTCTTAAGTGTTTACTATTCTTCTTAGGACATTTGGTTGCAATGTGTCCTATTTGGCGACAGAAGAAACAGGCTTCAGATTTCTTTAGGCAGTTCTTTTCTTCAGGGGTGAGCTTGATGTTCTTTTTGTTCATAGTGTCTAGGTCCATTGGTACTGGGCCAACTGTCCTTGATTGATTTCTGTAGTAGTTCTCAAAGTAGTTCTTCTTGTGGTATTCTGGTTTGAAGTAGTTGCCAAAGATGATAATATCAAACCTATTAGTGATTCTCATGGCTTCATTAAGATTATTGGGCTCTTTTAGCTCAACCTTGACTTGTGTGTTTTCCTTCAGATCTTAAATATAGTGGTCTATCTTTTCATCCTCAGATATTGCTGGTAGCTCAAGTAGAATTGACAGAAATTATGTATTGTAACTTTGCATAGACTTGAGTTGCTTGATATTTGCTAGCTTGTCTCTGGCTAGCTTAGTGGCATTAGCAGGCTTAAACTACTTATGAAGAGCTCTCTTGAAAGCTTCTCAATCTCTGATTTATATATATGAGTATATAGATGTAACTATAATATAATTGTACTATCAGATAGCTGCATTTTCTTGAAGAAGTATGACAGCAAATTGAACTTATATATCATCTTCTATTTTTGTAAGCTTGAAGTATTGGTCCAACTGGAAGATCCATACATCTATAGATAGTCCTCCTCAATGGCTGTTAAAGGTATCTAGCTTGAGTGGCTTAAAACTGACTAGCACTATAATAGGATATAATGTATCCACAGTTTGTGTTTTCTGTTATTCTAGTTGCACTTGAAGTTCTTGGATTTGGTGGGCCATAGCATTGATCATATCCTCTATGCTAAGTTGCTGTCCTCCTGCTTCTTCTATAGCAGAGGGGTCTGGCTGATAGACTGACTCTTCATGGCTTATTTCAGATTTGTGACTATTTGTGACTGGTTTCCAAATTTATATGAGGTTTCTTAATAAGGCAAGATATAACTATCCACTGCTATCAAGTGTAACAGTTCCAGTTTCTTTAAGAGAAAGTAGCTAAATCTGGAAGTTCTAGTTGACCTAAAGTAGCTTAAAGAGATACTTAAAGGTTTAAGTGTTCTTGAAGGATTTCTGAGAGAAAATATTCTGAGCTTTATTCAGACAGAGAACAAAGATATTTATATATGATCTGAAAGAAAGATCCAGAAAAATCTTGGAAAGAAAGAGAAATGCCAAGAAATAGGTTCTCAGCAAAGCTGACTAATACTATTCTACAATATTCTAAAAGGTTCCATGACTAGCTAAGACAAGATATTTGGCACCAAGAAAAGACAAAAATGTTCTAGTAGTGTCTGGACATTGAGAGAAAGTTTCTAAATAAGTAGAAGGTAGTGGAACATAGTAGAATATTCAAGAAATGATAAGAAAAGACTAACTAAAAGACACAAAAATATACTAAGACTAAATATAACTGTGAAATTATTATATAAAGTAACTTAAAGAGATATTTATAAGTTTAAGAGATCTCAAAGAATTTCTGAAGAAAAATAAGCTATTTTTTATTTAATAGAAGATAGAGATATTTATATAGATCTGAAAAAAAGATCTGGAAGGATCTTAGAAATAAAGAGAAAAGTAAAAAAATAAGTTCTCAGCTAGTACTTCAAACAAATTGAATTGAATCAAATTTGACTCAAATTTAATTTAATTTAATTCAATTTAAATCAAGGTCCAATTTAATTTAAGTTTCAATTTAAATAAAATTAAGTTACAATTCAAATTGAATTCAAAAATTAAATTTGAAATTTAAACCTAAATATGGTAATTCAAAACTCATATATAATATAACTCATAATAACAATATATATATATATACTCTTCTTAACAATTAAGCAATATTACAATCAAATATATCAGATATATCTTCTATATTACTACTTATGATGGATACCATAGCAATAGCTTCAGTATCAGATATAGCTTCAATAAGCATAACTATGACAAGTGTAGTCTCAATATAACAATTCTAGAAAGGAAAAAAAAAAAACAAAAGAATGTTCTAGTATTTAGAAAGAGGTTATAAAAGAGTATGAGGAAAATAGAGATATCAAAAGAATCAAATATAATCACTGTAAAATGATATATAAGTTTATTGATAACTCTACAATAAATTTACAAGTAAGAGTAATAGAATCATTTTTCTCAAAAGTATAGTTTATATTATTTGTTTATTTTTTTTTTTTTTTTTTTTTAATTTTTTTTTATTTTTTTTTTTTTTTTTTTTTTCTTATTAATTTATTGCTATTTGATATTTCTCTTTTATATTAAATAGCCAAGATTTTCTATGAAATTATTTCAAGATATATTTGTTTGCTGGATTATATGTAATAGTTAGTCTTTCATAGTTGTTAAGAATTTAGAGCTGAGAGATATTTTTTGTCTTCTGAAACTAGACATTACTATTCCTTCTACTGGAATGATATGAAGTGAAATTAAACTAATTTTTCAACAAAATTATAATACTATCAAAATTACACTACAGATAAGATCTAATATTCTAACTTTAAATATTAATTTCAATATTTTGAATTAATCTTATTTTGATTTAATTTATTTAGAAATAGAATATACCAGATTGAATATCCTTTACTATTGTCACATAGTGGTCACTGAGTCCTTCAAATATGCCAGATTCTCTTCAAGGTATATCTCTTAGACTAACTCAAGTTTGTTATAAGTAAGTTCTTATTGGAGTGCCTTCCCAAGGTCTTATAGTCCTCAAACTTCTTATCTTAACTGTCTTGTTATCTCTTAGATTGCTTGCAAGGAAGTGTATATAAATTAGTGCTCCGAACGAGTCAATCCGGATGGGATTCGGATGGATTCGAATCAGATTCGAATCGGATTCGAATCGGCATTGTTTTGATTTCCAAATTAGACAATTAAATGTTTACATCAATAACTTGATGAATAATCATCCAAATTTGATGATCTTGGTGTCATTTGAAAGCCCTTAATAAGGCCTTTCTAATGATACCAAGAACATTATAATCAGATTACGTGTTGCCGAGATATTAAGGAAACCGTTCCATTTGACGAAATTTCCAAAATCGGCAAATCAAAGAATTTCCAAAATTGGCGATTCAGACGTTTTCCTTCATAACTCAGCAACGCATGATCGGATTTCAATGTTCTTGGTATCATTAGATAGGCCTTATTAAGGGCTTTCAAATGACACCAAGATCATCAAATTTGGATGATTAT
>RBNI01002392.1:0-18672 GCA_003990745.1 Jimgerdemannia flammicorona | reverse complement strand
AAAAAAGAGAACTGATAATATTAGTGGCTAATTTTGATATACTCTAGTTTTTATAATATTATAGACTATTTTAGTTTATGATATCAATGTGGCTGAAGACTAATTTAGTCTCAAGCTATTTTTAGCATCCTTAGTCTATTTCTGAGATATATTCATAGTGATGTCAGTGTGAGTATATATTATAGAGACTAGTGTGACTACTATAATATTGCTGGCTAAAGAGGGCTAAAATTAATACAAAATCACTAATATTCTTAGTTTTTCTAGTATATAACCTTGCTGGTGATATAAATCTGATAATGTCAGCCTAATGGTGTCACCCTTTATGATATTAGAATGTAATTTCATTACATTATAGTCAAATTTGACTAAAAAAATAAAAATAAAAAACTATTTATAAGTTTTTATAAAAATTTTAAAAAAAAATTAATTTTTTTTATTAATCTTTTTAATCTTTTCAAATATATAATAAATATTAGATTAAAAAAAATGAATTTTTTTTTTTTTTTTATAATTAAATTTAGCTATATTATATTATATTAAGATATATATCTGGTTTATAAATATAATACTAATTCTAATAAAGTTAAATATATTCTAAAAGAGCTCTTTATTATTAATATTTTAATATTATAAGTAATAAGTAAGTAAAAGAATAATAAGTAAGCAAAAGAGTAATAAGTAAGTAAAAATAATAATAAGTAAGTAAAAAAATAATAGATTTAATAAAAAAAATAGTTTAAAAAAAAATAAGTTAAATAAATAACAAGTTAATTAATTATATTAAAAAACTATACTAAGATAAATTAAATCAATAATTATACTAAAATAAATATATAAGCTAAATTAAAATAATATTTGATATTATTAATACTAATTACTTACTGAGTTAAATATTTTAAATTAAAGTAAGCTAAGTAGAAATAAGTAATAAGTTAATTAATTATATTAATAACTAAATTAAAAATTATATTAAGATATCAAAAAGATAGATTAAACTATAAATTATATTGAGATAAACTAATTAATAATTATAAACTAAACTGAAATAATATTCAGTATTATTAATATTAATTACTTATTTACTAAATTGAGTATTTTGAGTTAAAGTAAGCTAAATGTAAATATAAATTAAAATAATTATATTAGTAACTAAACTAAAAAATATACTAAACTAATAATTAGATCAAAATGAGATAGTATTTAACTACTTATTAAATTAGATATTATAAGTTAAAATAAGTAATTATTAATATAATAAAGTAAATATATAGTTTATAACTTAAAAGTTAAGTAACTTTATTTTTATAAAGATTAAATTTATTAATTTGACAATTATTTATATATATAACTTAATAGTTTAAAGTCAAATTGAAAAATATAATCTAGTTTAAGATCAAATTAAAAGATATAGTTCAAGGTTAAGATTAAATTGAAAGATCAGTCTAGAGATTACAATTTTTGTCTTTTTTAAAGCTTTTAAATATTTTTTCTTATTTTTAGTAATATATTGCTAAATTTTTAAATTTTTAATATATTTGAATATTAAAATTTATATAATTTTAGTGAGTTCAAGATTATTAAATTTGAATAATAATATAAAAAACAGTCAAAATTGTAACAGATTTTAGTATTTTGGAAGAATATTAATATTTATATGTTAATTATCTAGTAGAGAATTTATTCTTATTTCATTCTGCTGAAGAAGACTCAGAAAAATATTTATTATAATTAAAAAAAGAGTAGTAATGATTTTTTTTTTATTCTTGTACTAAATATAATGGTTTTTAAAAAATTTATTACTATATAATTAAGACTACTTATCAGGGCATAATTTTTTTTTTGGCAGAACTTCCCCTGCATCCTTAATAACCCGTCTCTCAATTAACTTGATACAGAATCCCCTTTGCAATATAAAAAGGGTATTGACAAACTAAAGAGCCGTCAAAATTATGTACAGGAAATGATCTCCATCGCAATATAATGATAATGAAATGTCAGAGCCATATTGGTATAAACATCTCAGGCGACGCCTACACCTTTTTTTTTTTGATCTTTTTGATCTTCGTTTTGTCCTTCGTGTCCTCTGTCAATTTAACCTTCTTTGCCGTCTTCAATTTTTTCTCTACCTCATCCTTCAATTCGGTCTCTCTTCTCTCCCTCGTTACGATTTTTTGACCTTGCTTTCTTTTCCTTTTCGCTTTCTTTTCTTCCTCTTGTTCTACTTCCTTAATGTCGTTCGCCTCTTCAGTTCTCTCTTTCTTTTTTTCTTTTCTCTTCATTTCCCTTTCTTTCTTCTTTTTAACCTTTTTCGCCTTCTTCTCCGCCTTCTTCACCTTTTTTTTCTCCTCTGCTTCCTCCACCACCACCTCATCCTTCTCCTTCCTCTTCCTCTTGCGCTCCTTCCTCTCTTCCGCCTCTTCCGCCTCTTGCCGTTGCACCTTCAAATACTCGCCCATCACCCTCGCAAACTTCCCCGTCTGATCACTCCTAGCACCCTTCCGTGCCGTTCGACCTTCGCATGCAGCGAAGAGTTCGATGTCGCTGACTTTTTGGGAGTAATCTTTGAGGTCGTCATCTTCCTGGGAAGTGGGCGTCGTAGAGAGAGTCGGGGTAGGAGATTTGGACCTGGTTCAGGAAATGTGGGGCACAGAATCAATAGAGAGGCAGAAATCGGCATTATAGCTTCACGTCACGATAGAATGTAACATAGAGATAACGTACTCATCATTGTTCAAAACCCCTGTTGTACTCCTCACAAACGACCCGTACAACAATGCGCTCGCCGCTTTTCTTGCCATCGCCGCCGTAATCGCCTTGGCATCCATTTTTTCTTCCTCCTTCCCCCCCTCCTCTTCCCCCTCTTCCTCTTCCTTCTTCCTCTCCATTTCTCCTTTCATTGATTTCCCCGACGGCCTCACCGTGCTGATAATCCCCGTACGTGACCGCGGCACCTCGGACTTGGCCTTGCTGACCACCTTGATCCCGTCCTCGGCCTTGTCGACCTTGACCGATGCCGCCGATTTGTTGTACAGGTGGTCCCACCAAGCAAACTCCCACTGGTCCTGGCCGGAACCAACACCCTTGGTGTCAGTCTTCTTGGCAACGCTGATGGTCTTGGTGATGCCATCACGGTTTTTACCAAGACCAGAGCCCCTGAAGGTGAAGAGGAAAGGGGGTATAAGTGGAGCGTGTATGCGGGCCAATGGCGCAATGGCTGAAATGAGACTTACTTTGTCCATCCAAATTTGACCAGTTGAGATTCTGCGAATGAGCCCGAGAAGGTAGACATTTCTCGCAGGAATAAGAATCTGGGACAGCGAAAAGAAAATTAGAAAAATATTGAGGATAAGCAGTCCGGGTCATGACGCCACCAATGTCAGGTTGCCATTGCACTGGTATACTGGTATTTCTGTCACCCACTACTCTTGACACTTGTATCTCTATTATTATTACCGCTTCCGTTGTTTCTATCATCTCTACTACTAGTTTGGTGTCCTAGATCTTGACTTCAGTGATGGGACCATCCACGAATCCACGAAGGGAGGTTAGAACATGTCATAAACTCAGCATTAAAGGAAAAATATAGCGATTTACCTGGGTGGCCGACTGGTTCTTACGTATCCTCTTGTGTTTCTTTTTCTGCGAGACCATGACAGAAGAACGTACCTAGGAAGCAGAATTAGGTGGTAAGGGAAGAATAAACGAAATGTTCTAGCACAACTATAACAGTCTATGTCACGTAAAGTTGTTGAGAGTATTGTGTATTGGGTACGCGTCGCGTGACGATTAGGTTTGAAGCGCTTGTTAGGGTTACTAAAAATGGAACACCATATCGGGATCCGAACCTGTAAGGTTGTTCACGACTATATATATTCCCAACAAAACTTGTAGCTGCTGGTTACAGTTAGCGTCAAATGCCTCCAGGCCACATTCCCAGAATATTCCACTCTATTTTCTGATAGGAATTCACAGGTAGTAATAACGTTGAGCACAACGTAGACGCAAAAAACGACAGGTGTATTTGGTGATACTTATGATAGCCCAAATTGTGTAAAAGAAGCAATATACTTGTTGTCTATGATCATTTCAATTTTCGTAAAAGATCGCGTTATCAGGCCCCCATCGATTAATAATCCGCCCGTTTATTGATTCGCTGATTTATTATGGACCTTGTCCAGATCTCAGAAGCAAGCAAAATCACATATACAGTTTACTTATCGTGAGAGAGATGACGATATCTGTCATATTGGGTAGCCGGCGTCACGCGCCAGACCTAATAGGCTACGTGCATTCCGTATATACTGCGTGGTCAAGAAGGCTACATAGTCTCTCATTGATATCATCTCCCAACGTCTCTTAGCTCCAAATTCACATCATGTCCGACGAAGAAGATTTCAATTTGGAGGTGCTGCTGGCTGAACTTGAGGACTATGACTATATCGAACATATCATTTACTCCGACGAGAACAGCAACAGGGTCAAATGTTATAAGGTCATCCCGGACAACGTTCCTGACGACGAATACAACTTTGTTCATGTTGTACGCACCAAATACCGCCCTCTCCCTTTTCTTATGGAAACTCCACAAGTAAACTCCAAACCACCAGTTATGTTGCAAGTACAAATCGTCGGCACCGTGTGTTGGACTACCCTTGGCGACTACGGTAACTGGATTCCTAAGAACGTTCCTAAGAACGAAGTATGTCCAGATATTCGATACCCTACCGACAACATCTTTTCTGCCAAGCTGTCGATGGGCTTGCGGGTCGACGAGGCGACCAAAACACGCCTCGAAACCGTTGATCAAGATATCAGACAGGAACTCGTAAAAACGTGTAATGAACCCATCGAAAAGTGGAACAAGACAGGCGGTTCAGGAAATCTCTTGACCGTCAAGTCGTCACTTGTCATGTTGGAGCGAACATGGAAAAAATACCAGGAGGAGGAGCACAAAGCTGGGAATAGACACAAAGGTATGTACACAAGTACACGTATGTCTTACGTTCAAGATCTGCATCACGTCATACATTGACCATACATCTTCCACTATTTCTCAGAGTGTGTGCCTCCACTCACACCCGAGTCCGACCCGTCCTATTGGTTTCGTAAATATGCGCCGAGTTATGCGGTTGTCGACAAGGATTGCCAACCCCGGTTTTTCAAACATGACAATGCTACAGGAGAGATAGCTTTTAAACGCACGGAGATCAAGAATGGTGACATTGTCAAAGCCCTAGTCAATTTTAAGACGTATCTATTCCACAAAGAGGGTCAACTGATTGGTGGCGTTATGGTGATCTTTGATGAGGTCGAACTCCTTGAGCGTAAAAAGCAGGTTCGTCTTCGAGAGAAGTTGCGCATTGTAAATTATGTTCATTTCATCATTCCGCATCATCTTTTGACTCTCATCTACCTACAAAGTTAAAACGTATCATCCCTGATTTTGAGCCATCAACCCCAACCAAGAAAGGAAGATACAAGTTCCCTTCTCGAGGTACCCTTGATGACTACTAAGGTAACTTTAAAGTTCCTCATGTTCTTTATCTGGTGACTGTATATTATTTTCAAAGATATGCATATAAATTCATCAAAGATTCCGACAAGATGGCAAGAAACCCCATGACGTAATTGGAGTGCATTAGTGACGTTGATCTTAATAGTTGTGAATCTGGTTATAGTTATAGAATGAGATGATATATATATGTATAAATAAGTCAGATATTTTATTGCATACTATATGTTCTATTTTATAAAATCTCTTTTCTATTATACTTATTTTGTAATTATTTAGTTAAATAATTATAATTAAGTATTATATTTATTACTCAATAAGTATAAAAGATAATATAAGCTAATATTTATTTGATATTTATAAATAAGTTATTTAGATATATAATAATATTATAAAATTTTTAATAATTATTCACTTGATTATAAAAGAAATACAGGTAAATTTAAAGATAATATATATTTATTTATAATTTCTGAAAATAGTAAAATAAAATTTCACTAAATATTATATAAGATCTAAAGATCTTTTAAAAATACTTCTCTATAAGTAAATATACTTTAAATAAAAGGTATTATAGAGATTATTTATTAATAAAATAATAGAATAATCAAACAGTTTATAAATTTAAACTATAATATAGCTAATTAATATATTTTTAAATATAGTTTCTAAGCATAAAATAAGAATTAATTTATTTAAAATAAAGTAAACTATATATTTTAGTAGATAGAATATTAAATTATACTAATTTGTTTTCATGTCGCTAGATAAATCGGTCTGACCACGATGTGTTCGATGTTGGATTTGCATTTTATTTTATTTTTTACCTTTGTGTCGTATGGCAGGTGTTTGTTGTGGAACGGAGAACCCATAGGGTACATGCAATAGCTTCGAAAGGATTAGCGTGCCATCGAACTCCATGCCCGGTTTCACTTCATCTGTGTGGAAAGATATCCTTGGAGGAGTTGTAATGTTCCTAAGGCATTTCATTTGGGGAATCCAAAAATTGCGTAGAAATCTATTAGTTGTACATGCTATAAATTTCAGTTGAGTCCATACCATACATCCAAAATCGTTGCACCTCTACGAACTCTATCATACAACGAATCGAAACCGCCCCAGTGTCGAAACAATCTCCATTACTCGACCATCCACCTTTCCAATTCCCTTCCAATTGGCCCCACTGCTCCCTCACCGTCTCTTCTTTTCCTTCTCCTTCTCCCTCTCGAGCCTGTTTTTCTCGGCCTGTTCCCCCTCCAGCACGGTCATCACGCCCGTGACCATCTTCTTGTATGCGGCATCCTTCTCCTTCGTCTTGCGCAGCCTCTCCCGCGCAACAAACATGCCGTCCTTGCGCAACTCGCGGATCGCCCCCTTGCGCTCCTTGGTATATTGCGCCTTGAGCTTGGCCCTCTGCGCACGCTCCATGTCGGGGTCGTAGTGGCGATCGATCGAGTAACTGAGGGTGAGGGAAGGTTAGGAGAAAGGGAATGATTGAACGGTGATAACTGCCCCATAAGGACACTGTAAATAATGGAACATACCCCTCCTCGAACTTGGGCACAAATGTCGCAATCGGTACAGGTTTGTGAGACTGCAATTTGAGCGGATTTATCTGTCGGCGGTCCTTGGCGAACTTAAGCTGTCTTGTCAAACGATCCTCGAGCGCCGTTATTTGTTTCTGTAAACAAGAATGTACTGTAAGTTTGCTTTTGGCCAAAAAGAGTCAAAACATAGCGGAAAATTGAAAAAAAATAAAAAAAAAAAAAAAAAAAAAAAAAAAGCAAAACAAACAGCAACCTCAATCTTCGTGCTCCACCTCCCCTCCACCGCCGTTTTCATCTCCCTCACGACCTCGACCACGGGACCGAACACCTCCACAAACGCTGGCGTGGATGAATACAACAGCGTATAAGAATCTAGGGCCGCTAACGATGCTGATATCAGGCTGGCCCTGACCCTCTGCGGGTCGCCAGCCCCCGACCCGTCTGTCGCGAGCAACGCCATAGCGTCCAACGGTGCCGGCTCCAGGTCCGGTCGCTCGAGGCGCAGGTTGGGCGCCTCGCCTTCAAGGAGGGGGAAGGTTCCCGGGATGGTGGGCCCAGGGAAGGCGGGTTTCGGGGTGAGGAGGACGAGAGCGGAGATGAGGAAGTTGAGGGGTTCGGGAAGGAAACGTTTGGAGATAGTTTGGTACTGTAGTGGAGAAGGTAAAGTGCGGTTGAGTGAGGTGCAAGAGGCGCGAATAGCAATTCGATGACAGTTGTTAATAATAAATCCCCTCCCCCCCCAAAAACCTTACCTCATACAACACCTGCGCCAACACAATCTTCTTCGCCACATCCGCTTCTGTCGCCACCTTCCCCTGCTCAAGACATTGTCCGACGAACAGCATCGCGGGCGTCGCAACCGGATGTTGAAAATCCGACGTCGGGAACACCTGTCCCAGTACCCTTAGCACCACGACTTCAGCCAACCCCGGAACGACACGCTCATGCAAAAATGCAGCTTGCATCCCCCTTAGCCTCTCGACAAATATGACGGCCGCGTGCTCAGGCATCTGCTGCGCGAGCTCGAATAAGTGCCGCGCGTGGCGGGAGAGGGTGGCGAGCGGCAAGTGGGCCGGGAGTGCGGAGGAGGAGGGGGATGCAAGGAGGACGAGGTGCTCGAGGAGAATGGCGAAGAATGTTTCGAGTTTCTGAAGGTTCTCCTGCGCGAGCTTGATGTGGTAGAGAGTGCGGATGCGTTGGACGATGATGGGTTCGTCTTCGACATGGACATCGTGCGCGCGGAACATAGCGACGAAGGCGCGGTGGGTCATCGGGCAGGGGAAGACGTAGGGGAGCTCGCGCGTGCCGTCCGCGGTCTTGCGGACGGTGGTGGGGCTGGCGCCGGTGCCATTGGTAATGACGGGTTTAAGTTTCTTGGAGGTTATGGTAAGGGTTTTGCCGGAGAGGTCGATCATGTCGTCGCCTGAGTCGGCGAAAACGTCACCAGCTTCCCCATTTTCGTCTTCGCTATCGTCACAGTCGTCTCCGCTTCCTTTCTCCAAGCTCAGGTCTGAATAATCGCTTTCATATTCCCCTTCATCCTCCCCCTCTTCTTCATCTTCATCCCCCTTCTCCTCTTCACTCTCGTCCTCCTCTTTCCGCTTCGCATTCATGATGTCTTCAACCGTCAAACTCCTCCCCAACCTCCCCGCCTCCTCCTCCATCTCCTCCGCCATGAAATCGTCCTCCAAATCATCGGCCTCGGGTATCCTCTGCTTCTTGCTCTTCCTCCCTTTCCTCCCCTTCCTCGTATCCGCCTCCTCTTCCTCCTCATCATCCTCGTCCTCTAATCCCTCCATCCTCCTCTTCCTCATCCTTTCTGCCTTCTCCAGCTTGGCCTTCTCCTCTGCCGCCACTTCCTCCTCTGACTTCATCCGGTCCTGCGGCTGAGCCCGCCGGTCAAACGCCAGCTCCCGCACAAACCGGTCGTAATCCTCGTACTCGTCCTTGGGCTGAGCGACTGGGTCGGCCCGTGAGGCTTCCACTGCACGTCGTAGGGTCTTGACGTCCTCATCGTCGAGGGCGTCCTCGTCTTCCCCCTCCTCATCGTCGTCGTCCTCGTCGCCAGCCTGCGCCGCCTCGTCCTCAGCGCGCTCGAAGATACGGGTCTGCGACGGAAGCGGGCGTCGCTTCGGCTTGTCCTTGTCGGAAGCGGCTCCGTCGCTGGTGAAGAGGAGATCGCGGATGTCGTCAAGGCCATCGTCGAGCTCCTTGCGAAGGTCCTCGTCTTCTTCTTTTTCCTTTTGGCGTTCGTGCTATCGATGGGAAGAGCGACGTTGGAATGAAAAAAAAAAAAAAAACCATTCAGCACGCGTATTGTAATAGCCAAGATGAGCAGGGTGGATTTTACAGAAATGTACAAATGGAAAGAAATGCGGTGGGTCACCTTGAAGAACTTGCTCTTTGTAATGACTTCCTTCATCACTTCGCCTTTTGATTTTTTGTGCCTTTCGGCGTCCACTTCGCTTGGGGGTTCGACGAAACCGCCAAAATGGGAGCGCGAAACGGTTTCATTGTCGATCGTGCCTGTTTCAAAGTTATACGAAGGTTAAAAAAATCAAGAGCAAAAACGGCAAACATTGGTCTCTCTCCATTGATATTGGCAACCGCCTTCACATTCACCATTACAACAATCTCTTCACGATAACGAAGACCAAGAAATACGAAAATGGCAACGCACCCTTATCATCCTCATCACTCAGCCCCAGATCTGCCTCGTCAAAATCGTCAATGTTCGCCAGCGACTGCCCATAGTGGGTCAGGTCCTCATCATCGTCCAGATTAAATAGAGTCCCTCCACGCGCCCTCTTCTGCTTCTCGCGCGTGAAGCGCTCGAGCATGCGCTCCTCGGCGGTAAGAGTGGGGTCGTTCTCGCCGAACCGACGATCCACAATACCGCCAGCCTTGTTCTTACGGTTCATCTCCACGAGGAGGGTTTTTTTGCGCTGGAGGATGCGAGATTATGCGAGAGCAGTCCAATTGATGTCTATGGGATGAGGGAAACAAGGCGAAGGACAGGCGGCAAATCCAAAAGCGCAGGCTCAGACTTACGTTGTCGTCGCCGACCTGCTTGGTTAACGTGGGCCTACCGACGCTGCCTTTTACGCGACGCCCCAGTATGTCAAACTTTGTGTGAGTGGTCTTCATTTCGAAAGGGTTCATTTGGTGTTTGATGGCGTCGAGCTTGCGGGCCACATCGTTCCGGTTTGCGGCGTCGTTCGGCTTCCCTTTCTTGCGATCCTTTTTCGATGTGGAGGCGCGCGAACCCGGGCCGATGGCTCCAGCTGCCTTGAGCGAGGATTTTAGACGCTTCAGCGCAGATGCCTTTGAGGAGCTCATGGCGAAGAGGGGGGGGGTGGGTGCGGGTGCGAGATGGGTAGGAGCGAGGTGCGAGGTGCGAGGTGGTGTGTCCAAGCCACCCATAAAAAATAATTCATGATGACGTAAACACATAACTGAAGTATGTATTTAAAATGCACCTGTTCGTCACGGGATTTGCCATTACAAAAGCAGTGGCCTGAGACCCTGCTACAGACATGGATGCACTGCATCTTTTGTCGCCCACTTATTATAATAATAATTCGGCTTCATTCAAAGATTTGTGGGCGATCATTAACGTAACCGTACGAGTTATTGCGCAGCAGGGACATCTCAATTATTTTTTATTGGAGTTCGTGCCATTGATAGAGGAACTCGATCCGTTATCCCATGGGTTCCTTTTGACACTGTTGTCGGGCAATCTGCCTACATCTGCTATTACATTCCTGTTCGCCGTTGATGGTGGTTCTGATAATACTGAGCCCTAGCGCTACACCACTGGAGCAGCCGCCAGTTCACTGCCACACACCACCCTCTTCACATGCACTGGTGCCGGTGGAAGCACTTTTCGACATGTTCGATTGCGGTGATATCATTGAAGATGGTCCAGTTACTGGAGAGAAGAGATCTCGAGAAAGCAGCGAAGAGGATGTTGACATGAGTGGAGAGGTAGTATCCACCCCAGTGGTACCTGCCGACAAACCCCAGGCTGGTGAACCGGCACAGATACTCGAATCACCAAAAAAAGGCAGAGGCAGGCCCAATAAGCCTTGCAGGAAACGTAGAAAACAGTCCCTGGGTAGCAAAAAACAAACGTCTTTGGGTGATACCACGGGTGCTACGGATGATACAGATTCTGAAGGTGAGTCTGGGTGAACCTTCAAGATTTGTTGACCCAATGTGTGTTTATTTGGTTCGTTAAACTGAGTCCCTTTTTTTTTAAAAAAAAAGACATATCAAATGCCTCGTTTGACGAGGCAGAATTCTTCGGAGCGATTGCTGACGCGCGAGAACGTGCCCAGAGTCTGATCTTTGACCCAAACCCCGCGCGGATAGGCCCAATTACCGATGAGACATCTATTGCCGATCTTGAGCATGCTTTAAAAACGAACATTGACAATGACGCCAAAAGTAATGCTCAAAAGATTCTTATCCGATTTTTGTTGGGAGCGCGTGTTGAACGTATTACGCAGGAGATAACTGGGGTCGAACCCAGCAGGACACTACGTAAGCTGAAGCTCGAGACCGAATACTGTGAAGAGGCTGGCATACTTCATTCATCGAATACTAAAAACCATATACAAAGATCTCGTATTGTTTACACAGCCCTGAAATCCCTCCCCCTAAATGTAATCCCGGCTATTCAAAACGTTAATGTATCGGAATTGTATAAGCTTGGTCTTGCCAAAGCTCGGGACATCTGTAATCAACTTTCAACCCTGATAGATGAATAAACCTGGCTATGTTCGTAAAGGGACTTGAAAGGCAGTGTAAACAACAGGAGATCCTCGTATATGATTTCGATGTATCCGTGATTACTGACAAAGACCGTTTGCAGAGGATATATGGGGCGTGCTGCAACAAAACCAGACAAAGTGAACATCGAGCAATTGTGGCTTTGGTGGTTGAAAAGACACTATTTTCCTTGCCTCTTGGCAGGCCTCCTCATTAACATCCAGCATACCATCGCTGTTATCCCAGCCATAGCCAAGATGGCTGGTATTAGCCATAAAGATGATATTTTTCTTTCTAATTCAGTTGTTTTCCTACCTCAGATTTTAGCATAACCTTCAGGATCACGGAGTTTTTCGGCAATATGTTCGCTTTCCATAGTGCCTGAAATTTTGTTATCAGTAGGTCGTGCTTCATTTGGTAGTCATCACTTTTGCAGTTTGTATCTAGGAAATAAACCAACTACCAGCTCAGAATTACGATAATTATTAACAAAAGCTGCAGGAGTTTTTGATTCTTCATTTTTAAGATTTCACTCTTCTCAAAGTCAAATTTTAACAGTGAAATCATGACAAGCATCTTTATCTTCCATCCTCTGCATTAACTCTTTGAGCATTTCACCAATTTCTTTACAAGTTTTTTAGTTGATAGCATTAATATTATTAGGTAAGTGAGCCTTGGTGGAGATGTCTGTAATTCCCATATTAGTATATAACTTAGTCACTATTTCACTCTTTTTAGCAATCACTCTATTCTGATCTGACTGGAGAGCTGTTGTAATTTATTTGGCATTTTCTTCTATATAGTAATGTCAATCATTTTTTCAATCTGTCTCAACATTGCCTCAATACTTCTTTTACTTAGGTACTATCTGCATATAAAAATGAGGAGGTTTGTTGACTTCTGACAGTTTTCCAATAGGAATTTCTAAGAAATAATCTACTGAATGATAAACCTTATCAATTTTTTTGATACTACCTTTTAAGACTGGCAATATATCTACTCATTCTTGATCAGTTAAATCCCTTAAATCTTTTATATGATGTTTAGTAATTACTACTATATGAGCTTTAATATTAGAGTGATAATTAACTGGAAAAAAAAACAGTTCTACCCAGGTCAGATAGTCAGTTTTTGAGTTGGTTCTTTTGTAAAGAAAAGCAAGCTTTTACACAGATCATGCATTTTTTTTTTCTGATATAGTAGTAATAATTAATTTTTAATAGAAGTAGATATTACATTTTAAATCATTATTAGAAAAAAACACACATTTTTTCTAAGAAACTACCAGTAATATTAAATCAAAATTGTTTGCTGTTTATAATAATCATTTTACTTATTTATTATCACTAGATACTGATAGTTTTGGACAAGTAATATCTTTGAATTTATCTTTCACAAATGGACATATATTATAATAAAGATATTCTTACTATTTATATTTTATCAGAGGAGGTATTAATACTGAAAATAGTAAGGCCTTTGATTTTTTTTAAGATCTTTGAAGCCTCAGATTTACTAATCTTTAGTAGCTTGAATTCTTGGAAAGAACTATTGGCCACTTCTTGAGCTTGGACCACACCCAGGTTAATACTGATAAAAAGAAAATGCTGAAACTTTTGTATACCTATCAGCTTCCAAAAGTATGTCACCAAACTACTTAAAATATCTAGATATTGAAAACCTTCTTTATTATTATAATACTGAGCTTTATTTAGTCTGGCAATACTAGACCTTCTCACCATATCTATAATGTAATTTACACAATCTACCATAGTTTTATAAAGTTTTTTAATTAAACTAAAGCTACCATTGCACTTGAATTTGATGTCCTGAAACTATAAAATTTAATTCAATACTCTCATAATAACTAGCAATCACCAGGTATAAGTAAAATCAAAGAGTTAGAAAGAAAAAAAAAAAAAAGTAAAATCAAAGAGTAGTATTATTTTTGTTTTATCTGTCTACATTATTGTAAGTAATTTTAAGTGCATTTCACTCTTATTCAATTGTTTAATTCCATCAAAGACTAGACTAAGTATACTATTCGGTGGATCTTTTCTTGGCTGGCGTCCCACTCATATTCCCAAAACAACCTCCAATGGCATCATCGTTGTCATCTGTTCTTTTTCTCCTATGCGCTCGAGCATTGGACAGTACAGCATCATTGGCCTTGTCACAGATTATTCTCAAAGTAGCCTGATATTAAACAAATACATGGTGAGAAACTGGATGTGCCTGTTTGTCAGAAGATAATCATAGGGGTATTCACCTTAATGTCAGTCATAATAGTGCAGATCTCCTCCAGACATGCAATGATTTCAATTGCATTGAGCATCTTGGTCCAGTTAAGTCTGCCCAGCCGGCAGACATTTGTACCCTTACAATCCATAGCATAGACATCGTATGTCCAGCCTTTTGAACACAGAAAAGAGCAGTGAAATTATTAGTTGCAATGAATCCTACCGATACTAATCAAAGATCACATACCTCAAGATTGGACTCCAAGAACGAACATCTGGTGTAGCTTATCATCAGGGGCATTTGGATTTGCAGAGAAAAAGGCATATAATATATCTCTCATGGAAACAGCAAGATCTATGCGATCGGTGAATATTTTTTTGCGATGGGCTTCTGGGAGACCGCCGCTCCGAAGCCCGACGATCGCTTCGACCTTGTCAATACTTGACCTCAAAGTTCCCTTGAAGTCGCACCTCTGACCGATTTGGGCACGAAGTACGATGGATCGCCCTTGATTCCGACATTAGGCAGATGCCCAGCAACAAATCTCATCCCTACAGAAAAAGTGTAAGTAAGATACAGAAGTGGATCATGTGCATGTGAACAGTTAGGACTTACACTTCTACTTTGAGTTGTTTCCGATCAAGCAATTTTCTCGCCAGCATATTCGGAAACAAATTATCAAATGCCGCCTCTGATATTGGCAGGTCGACTTCTTCAAGATTGTCCGCACTATATTGATTGCCATCAGTATTGTTCGATGTCTGAGAAGAAAGGGAGAGAAAAAACTTACTAGGTCAAAATAGCGCGTTTGATGGGGTAAGAATCAACGTCATTGATATCCTTCAATGCATGTTCAATGTCCCTTGGATTACTCAGGCTGCTTCGGATAGTCTATGCAAGGATAAATTGGTTAGCTTTATTATTAGATAAAGACCCATCATTACCAGATGTCAGAAATTAAAATGATCAATTCTTCCCAACTATCTCATCAATTTTGTCAAAGAGGTGGGATACATTGTCCGATATCGGAGTCTCCGAAAGCTTGACTTCTTGTCTGAAACTCTAAACCATTTCTGCCCAATCTTCTTTGGTGAACAGCGCCTTACTTGCAATGCTGTCACCTGTAAGGTCTAAGATGCCCCAGTACACAAGACTACAGGTATAAAAAGTAATTGGCAAGGCTTCAGGATAAGCACGTCAGAAGAATCTAAGCACTCAGAAAATTCACAAACCACTCACTCGTCACACTTCCGCCCATCCGAAAGATCCTTCATGTAGGACTTGAGTACCGAGGCGACATCTGTGCCACTGGTTAAGATGTAGGGTCTCTTTCGATCTGGTGCTTCTGTAGACTCCAGATGCTCGATATGGGGACCTCTGACTATGTTGGCCGTGGCATCATTCTCCAGTCTTCCACTCACTTGATTTCCATTTTCATCCTAATAAGCGAAAGTACAAATGGTTCATAAACAGAATTGATCCAAAGGAAGGCAAGAATTAAATAAGCAAACAGCTGAAATAACAAACCAAAAGCATCATCGCACAAAAGCTATCACAAAATTTACATGCTAGAATTATCAAGACAAATTGCAAAAATGAAACTATACCTCTACATCTTCTTGATCATCATCACTCATGTCATCTTCGTTAACCTCATCAACATCTTCTTCACCCATGTCATCACCAGACTTATTTTGTTGTATAGCATCACTTGGCTTTCGCTTGGTTATTTGAACATCCTATAGTAAAATTCAATACATCTCTGAATTTTCCATTACAAGTTCCTTAACTGTTCCAGAGTATTTGACTTTACCTGATTTTTTGCCAATGAACTTATTTCCTCATAGAGATCCAGATTTGTTTGACGGACAGAGTGACGAATGGACAACTATTTATATTATTATTAGTATTGAGAGTCTCAAACAGTTCAAATCTATGGCAACTGCACATACCGCTGTCTTTTCTTGCATCCATTATTCCCAATCTTGCTGAAACCTTGTTTCCTAGCCGGAAGAAAGCATAGGCATTAAAATTACTGTTTGGCGACATGACATAGACTTGCAAAGAAAAAAATTATTTAGTTACATACACTGAGATCCTTTTGTATTTTTTGAAGCTTTTCTGTTATAGCTTGATCCTTGCTTCGCTCCAAGGCAATTTGGAGGGTACTTTGATATTTTTCAAAGGCTCGAACTCGATGTGTTGAAAAGGCGAAGCGAAAGAATTCCAGCAGAGTAGGATTGCAACTATTGGTCATCCAGCCAATGTTCCGTTTTCGCATGGTAGAGTTACTTTGAGGCTTTGGCATTATGAACTTAGCAAAAAAAAAAATAGTGAGAATTTATTGACGAACAAAACTAATAAACAATCACTATAGTGGGCTTTTAACCACTCAAGGCCGGCCACCCCTACACGGTGACTTGCCATTACTGGCTTCCGACAGCTTAGTCTGCCGCAGACGCCTTGTGTGATTAACAAACCCTCACAATACTTCTTAGCAATGAAATCAGCCGGCCACCCCTACACGGTGACTTGCCATTACTGGCTTCCGACAGCTTAGTCTGCCGCAGATGCTTCTTCCATGCTTAACAGAAGTAGCGGTACATTTATGAGAGGAAAAATTGTTCCTACGTACCCGATCATTGGAGTGAAGAGAGCAAAGTGCGCGGGGGGCGTGGTGTTTGTCTCAAAAAAAAAAAATCCAGTTACGTCACGTCTTGTTTTGTTGCAGCACGCGTACTTTATTAAGTCACTTATATCCTGCGCCTCAGTGACATTTACGAATGACGTCCCAGTATAATGATGATGTCATCACCAAAGCCACCCGCAATTTTTACGCCTCATCAAAACAACCCGTCGCGTCTTACTATATCAAACGGACGCACACATTTGAATCTAGCCAGTCGCGGTTTGTCAGATTTCTCATGTTTTTGCTGATTCATCTGTCTCTAACATACGTGTTTTGCCTTTTGGTTCCAAGCTGACGAGTCTCGCACGCGTTTGCTCCACTTCAGCACCTTAGACTCGCGAACTCTCTTGATTAAAGTTGTTTGGTAAGTATTGCTGGAGCGCACTGTGTTCACGGCAGAGTAACCTTGTGGGAGATGATTACTTGAGTGTGAGATTGGGCAGAGACAGTCTTGGTTCGAGAGAGTCAATAGGCACCTTTAGTTTCATCTTTTGCTGACCTTTTTCGATTTTACTGAACAGAATGGCGAGGACAAAGCAAACGGCAAAGAAATCGACAGGCGGCCATGCCATGACGCAGCCTCTACAGTTACTGGAAACAAGGTCCTCCAGCCTGGCCCCTGCTGGTGCCTCCGCCCATCCATCGAAATGAAGGAAGACCGGGTCCAAACCCCCACACTACCAAGGTGATGACAAGGTATATATTCTCTCTAGAAAAAAAGCAGGGTTTTGATCATCAAGGTCTGCAGAGTCCATTTGACACTGCTACATGACTATCTCGTCATCTTTAGTCAATCTGACAAAAGACATGGTGAGATTTCGCTCATATTGTGGACAGAGTGAAACTCTAGTCAATTTGACCAGTGTTTTCATATACTTCTCCGACACAATTGTGGTATGATGATTTGGATATCAGTGCCATTTTCATTATCCATCAGTCAATTTGACAGATGGCAATTTGTAGTTTGGGTTAAGGCGAATTCCAGTCAATTTGACAGGTATTCTTAACCCTCATACCATTAAACTGCAATACATTGTCCTCAGTCAATTTGACAGACGACATTTTTGCGGTTGAGTTTGAGTCGAACTCCAGTCAATTTGACAGGAGTTCATATACCTCATGCACGAAGGTGTCGGGTGAGGGAAATGATCAGAGGCACCCACTAAATAATTAGTAAAGCTTACCCAACAAAATGAGAGAAAGGGGCCAAAAGATAACATGTGCGCAAATTCAGTCTCTGTTTATTGTCTCTGTTACAACGAATGATTTTTTACCCTCAAACGCTATCCCAAAAAGCAATTTTTTTTTACATCATCTGAAATCCCCACCCAATACTGTTTTTCAATGATCTGATCAAGCGCCGTTTGCGCGAGTGTATCCAGGTTGTTGTTTTCGCGGGCAACCTTGAGCTCCATCACAATCCCAGACAGTGCGCTCCGCAACTTAGGTTCTGCACGAACATCAAACCGCCCAAGCCCAGCCTCCCGATTGGATCTAACATTGTATCCGCGACGCTGCAGGGCAACAAACAAACCCAGACAAAATGCATGGTAGAAAACCTCCGCCTTCCCAGATTCACTCCCGCCAACATTGTGGAATGACAAGCACTCCATAGTCAGACTTTCAAACTCACGCTTGAACTTCTCGACATCACCCGACACCAACGACTTGAGAAGATCTTCCACCTCTCCAGGATTGCTGAGTGCCGGAACGATCCAGTCGACCCACTGCTCCGAATTCGGTACGACAAACTGACCGTCCCGGATGGTGAGATAGCCAGCATAGTACAGAAGTGTCCACAGTGCTCGATCGTCATGGACTGCAAGGTCCCCATAGGACATGTTGTCGCTGAGTATATATTTGACAGGCTTGCGGTCGACCAGATCTGAAACGGCATCCTTGAATTT
>RBNI01002391.1:0-18674 GCA_003990745.1 Jimgerdemannia flammicorona | reverse complement strand
TTCAACCTAGCTACAAAGATGAATCACCAATCACTGCTCCTCATCAGTGACATTCTTATAACTCTGAGAGATGAACCATAGTATTATAGTATTTTGGATTTATACTCAGGATTCTATCAAATTGACCTCACTGAAGTATTAAGTGAAAAATCAGCCTTCATCACCCTAGATGAAATCTATATCTATCTGTGAATACTATTTGAAATGTGCAATATACTAGCAAGCTTTCAGTGAATGATAAATAAAACCTTCTACTATAATATGGAAAGATAAATGATAATTTATATGGATGATATTATCATCTACAGTAAGACAGCCAAAGAATATCTATAGTATATCTAGCAGATGATAGAAAAGCTAAGGAAGTATGGCCTATAAATCAAGCTCAAGAAGTGTAAGTTTGTAGAAATTGAGATCTCCTACCTTGGTCACATTATTAACTGAGATGGAATACATACAGATCTGCTCAAGATTTAAGCAGTAGCAGTATATCCATAATCTACCACTATCACTAAAGCCCAAGTCTTCATGAGATTCACCTCTTACTACTGCAGATTTATTAAAGGATTCTCCAATATCATAGGTCCAATCTATGAACTCAATAAAAAGAATTTCAGATTCCAATGGACTAGCAGATAATAAAAAGCATTTGATGAGCTCAAGATTAGACTGACTCAAGCACCTATCCTCAGAAGACCCAATTAGATCCAAGAATTTATCCTACAGATAGATGCAAATATATAAGAACTAAGAGTAGTTCTGACTCAGAAGAAAGACAAAGTAGAGTACATCATTATATATCTTAGCTGAGGAACTCAAGGAGCTGAAAAAGAGTATGAATCCTATAAGTTGAAATGTCTTATAGTCATCTGGACTATAGAGAGGTTCCACTACTATCTTGCAGAGAGATATTTCACCATTCAGACAGACCACTCAGCCCTTACCTGGCTACTGACTACTGGACAACCCAAAGGAATCTATAATAGATAAATTATGAAGTTGCAAGCTTATAATGTAATTATTGTATACTATCCTGGAGGAACCAATACTAATGCAGATGTCCTCTCATAGACACTCCAAAGAACCCCCAATCAGCAAATCAACTATGAATAAGAAACTCTACTATAGAATTATCACCTATCTGAGACAGTAAAAGATGCCCTAATATCTGGAAGAATGGACATAAATGATTATCAACAGAACATAAAAACAATTTGAGACTGATAGAGAATTACTAAAAAAAGGAAAACTACTAGTCATATCTAAATATAAATAGGAATAAGTAATAAAATCAGTATATAAACTTGGCCATCTAAGAGGAATAAATATATATAATAAAGCAAAAAGAATAATATAATGACTAGGAATAGAGGAAGATATCAGATGATTTATTAAGATTTGTGACAAATGTCAGAAACAAAAACAAAACTAATAAAATCAGACTTCAGGATCAGTATACATAGAATCAATACCCTTTACATATATTGTAATTAATGTAATTGGCCCTCTACCCTTAACTTTGACTAGCAATCAATATATTACTATTATTGTAGACCTTTTTACAAAATGGATAGAGGCAGGACCTCTCAAAGAAGCTAATGTATAGTAAATTACCAATATCTTCTATAAAGAAATCATCTACCAATTCAAGACTCCAATATAAGTAACTGCAGACAGAGGAATAGAATTTGTGAACCAGTTCTTTGAGGTTCTCTACAAGAAGTCCAAGATTCAGCACATTCAGACTACAGCCTATTATTCTTAAAGAAATAGATAAGTAGAAAGAACTAATAAGACTCTCAAGAATGTTATTATCAAGATCTGTGATAATAATGAAAACTGAGATTACTATCTGCCAATAACATTATCTGCTCTTCAGAATATCTATTTACAAAGTACCCATTTTACCTCTTGAGAAATGCTATTTGGAGAAAAAAGTTCTCAAGGAATTTTATTATTTAATAAAGATACTATATAGAAATACATACATAGAGATATATATGGAGACTACATCAAATCAGAAAAAGACCAAGGATTATATAACCAAGATATAAGCACTATAATGGAATAATGTGGAAAATATTTACAAGCTTCTGAAGATTATCAAGATAGGAGACAAAGTCCTAGTATATTGAAATATAATTGAAGCTTTATAATTACAAAAACTAGAGCCTAAGTAAGAAGGACCTTACCTTGTGTAAAATATAAAAGAAACTACCTTTTGGCTACAAAAACTCTTAGGCACAATATCCCTACTACTATTTACTAAAATTGACTCAAGAAGTTTATAGCTCATCAATAAAGTACTACTATAGCTCTCAAGATCACCAGTCCTACACAACAAACTATAGAAAGATAATAGTGTACTACTGAGCTGCTGATTATGGAAGAATTCTTTAATGGTATTCAGAGTATTATTTAGACACACTTATCATAAATCTCAAATTTCAAGACTTATTAGAACCAGACTGAGTTTCAAGAATACTTCAAGTTGAGACAGCTACTAAACTTACAGCTAGAGATAGAAAAGCAGACTAGATTAGAGAGTGCTAGCTCTCTTATGCTCAGATTATAATCACTAAAAAATTTAACAAGTTGTTTAAAGATAATGAGCTAACTCTAGCCCATTTCTAAGAAATAGTTCCAGGAGACTTTGGATATATCAAAATTTACTACTGAGAGAATATAATGATACAAATCACACTATATAAGGAGATATAACTGGGAGTTTTAGTAAATAGAATGTTTTAGAGATAAATTACCTATTTAGAAAGAAGTTATAATGGTTAATCCATGGACATCCTCACTCTGGTAACATTTAGGTGACACAAACTTCAGACAACACTTTCGACAACATCTTTAAGTATTGGTATTATCAACATGGTGAGCAACACACATTCTGGTAAGCATACTGGGCAGGGGGGCCCCAGTGCCTTTGACTGACAGTATGTGGGGGGGGGTCAAGGTGCTGGTATTGGTATGCCAAGTGCTTCGATGAGGGGACATGGGGCCGGAGGTGTTGGCAGAGGAGGTGTAAGGCTGTATAGGAGAGAGAGGATGACCTTCATGGAGAAAGTCAGGATGGGAAAGCAGGCGATGGGGCTCAATGGCTGGCTGGAGCTGGGGAAGGCACCTGCTACCACAAGTTGCAAGAGGGCCTCTCCACTGGGGGATTAGCATAGTGGGGCTGGAGGTGTAGTGGCTGAGGCAGGGACTGCTAATGGCAGTGTGACGGGCAATCTGGAAAAAAATCCAGATGTGACAGCTGATGGGGGACCTGGACAGAGGAGCGGCACAAGACCTGGAGACCTGGCTGATGGTGTGATGGGCCTTGTGGCAGCCCTGTTACTCAAAAAATCTAGATCGGAATTTGCCATCACACTGTGCTTCCGTGGCTTGGTGGTGATGGCAAAGTTGGTGCTGGGGCTACTGGCTAGCAAGGTGAAGAGTGTGGCCTTGGTTAAGTTTTTGAAGAAGCTGGAGACAGTCGAGGTGGGGTTTGAGGAGGAGGGTTTGCTACTGGAGACAGTGGAGAAGTGGGTAGTGGTTGGAGGGATTTCGGTGCCAATGGCGAGATACATGCATTGGGATCCCTGAGTGGTTCATTTGGTGATTATGGATATGCCAACCATGAAGAAAGAGGAGGCGAGGAAGCTGGTCACAAATGTGGTGAAGGAGTATGGTGAGGTAGTCGATATTGGGTTCAGGGTATGAGAGGGGACTGAGCTCAGGACAGGAGATATGGATGTCCGGTTGAGGCTGTTTGGGATGGAGAATACTGGAAAGGCTAGGGACTGGCCAGTGATACTGAAGTGGGGCCCAGTGGAGTACAAGGTATCGAGGGTGAAGGGGTCAGAGGAAGATGAGGAGGACCTGCTGGAGGCACTTGAGGATCTAGCGGGGGCTGTAGAGAGGAGGCAAAGGGCTTGGAGGGCTTATGAGGCTAGGACAGTAGTGGAAGTGATCGAGGGCAAGAAGGTGCAAATAGACAAGGTGCTCTGGGAGAAGGCAAAGGGGAGACAGCTGCAGAAGGATTTGCTGGCTAGTTTGGATGGGGGCTGGAAGGCGGGGGCTATGGAGGAGGGCACTGGAGCGAGTGCTAGCATCTGGGCGGAGGCTGGGCAGCAAGGGGGGAAGCCAATGGAAAGTGGGGGACAGGGGCCAGAGGAGGTGGTAGGGGACATAGCGATGGTGGATGAAAATCAGATCCAGTATAGTGTTCCTGAGGTGGGAGAGGGGGAGTTGGAGGATGTGTCAGAGGATGGTTGGGATGAGTCTGTGCGAACTGAGGAGAGGAAGGAGGGAGAGGCAGATTTGGTGCAGGCAGCGGAGGTAGTTGGGGGGGAGAAGTGGCTGTTGAGGGCGCTGCAAAATGTAGCAGCTGAGGAACTGGGAGAGATCGATTTCCAGGTGATCAGTGAGGACTTCTGGGGGAGAGTGCTGCAAGGGGAGGAGGTCGTGAGGAAGTTGAGAGATGAGATGATGGCAGCTCTTCTGGAGGCAGAGGAGTATGAGGTTACTGAGGTAAGGGAGGCCACACTCTTGGGTATTGCCAATGAAAGGGCAGCTTATCTGTGGGGGCCATGGAAGGGACTGGCAAAGTGGCAGATAGTGTGCGAGGAGCACTGGGCATCAATGGAGATGGTAGATGGTGAGGACTATGTGGAACTATTGGCAGCTCTGGATGAACAGCAAAATGTGGAAGATGAGAATATAATCTGGATCTGGCTGGAGAGGAAGTGAGCATGGAATTGTAGATGTGGAGATATTAATACTCTCAAATACTTCACTATGAATAGTACAACCAACATTTTTTCTAAGAATGTCAATAGACTTAGGGGGACTGGGAGGCGATGTATGATTTTTGGATGACTGAAGAAACTGGAGGCGGATCTCTTCTTACTTCAAGATGTACAGTGTGAGGGGGAGGAAGATGGACTGGAATGGACAAGAGAGTGGAGTGGGGTGGTGGTGTGGTAGGGTAAAGTGGGAATCCTGGTTAGGAAGGGGAAAGGGGATATTGTGGACACTAGATATTAGGGTAGTAGATTAGTGTAAGGGACATGGTGGAGGCCTGGATGGAACTCAATTGTGGTGGGATCTTGTTATTGCCCAGCTGAGAGGGGGACCCGAGTGGCATGGATTAAAGATCTGTGGGATTCTGGGCTCTTGGTTGAGGCTGGGGTGGATTGTCTGGAAGGTGATTTTAATATGGTACAGGAGAGTAGGCTGGACAGAACTGATGGGGGACAGGGTATGGCAGGAAGGAGTGGGGGATTGGAGGACTGGGAAGAGGTGGAGAGACTCAGCTTACTGGTGGATGCCATATGACTTCAGGATGAGGATCAATGTCTATATACTCACTGGGTGGGAGGACTTGGTACTAGGATTGATTGGATTCTGACTGCTGAGTGTTGGGGGAATACAGTTTGGGAGATGATGGAGGTCAAGTGGTGCCCTTAGTCAGATTACTGGGGTATTCAGGGAGGCAGGAGATTTGGAGGGAGTGGAGAGGGGCTAGGACATTGGCATCTGAACTCTTTGCTGCTAGATGAGATGGACCTGTAGAATGCATGAGTAGTGGTGGTACGATCCAAGGTTAATAATTGGAGGGGAGCTGGGATGAGGATTGGAGATAGGTGGTGTAGACTGAAATCCGAAGCTCAGAGGTACTGGAGGGAAGTAGGGAAGGAGCAAGGTGCTCAGCAGAGGAAACAAGTCTGATGGGCATTTAGGAGACTAGAAAGATTACTTCTGAATTGGGCTGGGCTACTGGAGGAGGAGGAGGTATTGGACTGAAAGGCTAAGCAGGCTAAGCTGGAAGTGGTGGAGCTGCAGGATTTGTTGAGGAAGGAGGAAGTGGTGCAGGCTCAGGCCATGGCGGCAAGGCTACAGTGGCAGGGATTCGAAGAAGAAGAAAGGCCCACAAGGTTTTTGTCCCATCTCCTTCATGCTAGGGGAGCAAGACACCAGTGGGAAGGAGTCCTTAATGAGGAGAGAGAGATGGTATTAGGTGTGCAGGAGATTCTTGACTAGCTGAGCGCCTGCTGGAGTAATCTCTGAAGTGAAGAGGAGGGAGGGGAAGTGGTGCAGGACATTGAGCGGCATCTGGAAGAGTGGCACCCAAATCCTCCAGCAGAGTTGGGGGATCTTGGCCAACTGATTTTGGGAGAGGAGATCCTGCAAGTTCTGGCATCAATGACTCTGGGAACAGCACCTGGGGAGGATGGTTTACCTTGGGACTTTTGGAAACATATGGCATCAGTAGAGGAGGCTCTGGAGGAGATGTCGCTGATGTGTGATGTGGTCATCAGTACTGGGGAGTAGATTGGAGGGCAGCAGTTGGGGTTGGTATCTCTGCTGTATAAGGACAAAGGGCATAAGGAGGACTGGAAGAACTGGAGGCCAATTATGCTGCTGGATATGGACCACAAGCTGGTCACCAAAATCCTGGTGGCAAGGCTGCAGGGTGTGGCTCAGCAGGTGCTAGGGAAGGAGCAGCAAGACTTTGTGGGGGGCCAACTAATCTGGGATGGCACAGCATGGGTTTATAGTGTTATTGAAGATGCTTGGGCTGCCAGTGTGGATGGCTGCTTGGTCTTCCTGGATCAGGGGAAGGCCTATGATAGGGTCTGGAGAGTATGGTTAAAGAAGGTACTGGAGTGCATTGGGGTACCAGTGGGCATTCGTCAGTCACTCATTGGATTACTGAAAGGGAGTAGGGCTGCGATTCTGGCAAATAGACACAGGGGGGCTTCTTTCCCCTTGGGAGGGGGGTGCCTCAGGGGGATCCACTGTCACCTATCCTCTATGCCTTTACCCTGGAGCCTTTGTTGGATCAGATCTGGTGCAGAGTTGGTGGACTGAAAATCTTGAGCATCAATTGGAAGGTGGGGGCATTTGTGGATGATATGGTGATTGGGTTGGGTTCAGTGGCAGATGTGGCTATACTCAAAGAGACAGTTGAGTGGTATGAGAGGTGTTCTGGGGCGAAACTCAACTGGCACAAGTGTGAGACAATGGTCTTTGGAGAAGGAGTCATAGGTGGGGACATTATTGGAACAATTTTCCCAGCTGGAGGAGTGGTATGATACTTGGGTATCTATTTCTCAGTGTATGGCTCTTTACTTCCCAAGGAATGGTGGGAGCACAAGCTGGTAGAATGGGAGAAAGTACTGATAAGTTGGGGGAGTAGACAGATATCGCTGACAGGAAGGGTAACTGTTCTGAATGTGTACTGGATGCCGAAGCTTTGGTATCTGGGCTACCATTTGGACTTCCCTAAGTGGGTGGTTAAAAAGCTTCTCAAGTTGGCATACTCTTGGCTCTGGGCTGGATGCTGGAGTCAGATTGATTGGGAGGTACTAGTACTTCCTGTAGATCGCAGAGGACTTGGCCTGGTGGACTTTCTCAAGAGGCTACTCTGCTTGAGGGTGTGGTGGATGAAGAGGGCCAGTGAGTTGAGAGAAGGAGAATGGGTGCCCCTTATATAGAGTTTGTGGGAGGCACAGGTGTCACCAAGGGGTGGTTCTAGTGATCTACTGTCCTTGGTGGCCTTGGATTGTAGCCAGAGAATGAGATACAAAGGATTCTGGTGGGGAGTGATAGATGGGGCCCATTGCATTGGAATCCATTGGTAAGGTACTGAAGGGGATGAGGACTGGGGTCCGGCGATGTGGAGATGGGACAGGCTCTTGTTGGGAGGGAATCTGGTTGAGGACTTCTGCTTAGAGGAGGGAATAGAGTATCTTAGGGGTCTGGGGCAGGACCTCTGGCCAGAGACCTGGCAGGGGGCTGGGATCGGGGAGAGATGGGACTGAGCAGACATCTGGTCATGGATCAAGATTGTGTTGAGGTGGCTCCCGCCAAAACTCTGGGTAGTATGGTGGAGGCTATTGTATCAAAATGTGATGCTAAACTTTAGGGCAGGCCATCTGGTGGATGGTGGGGTCTTTGATTGTGAGGAGTGTTATAATGTAGGGCAGGAGGGAGGAGTGGTGCAGACTCCTGAACATTGGCTGGGAGAGTGCGAGAGTATGTATGAAGAACTTTTGGAAGGCAGTTGGGGAGAGGTTGGGGGTGTCAGCGCCTGACCCTGAGGTGGGTGGGTGGTGGGCAGCACTGCAGTTAAGGCTGGTGGGGGGGGTGGGGAATGAGTTGCTGATGGTTGGTTGGGCCATTGCAATATGGGTGGGGCTCGCGGAATACTAGTGGAGCATCTTTGAGGTGGGCCCCCAGTGGCCGGTGAGATTGAGAGTAGTGAGGTGGGAGGAGCTGATGCTCAAGCTCTTCAAGGCATAGTGGATTGGTTGGGGCCCCAAGGGGGGGAGACGTAAGGGAATAGTAAGAAGGATTGTAGAGAGGAGTGGTGGAAGAGTTACAGTGAAGAAGGATGGGGTGTTATTTGTAGGAATTAGGGAGGGGGGGGGTCCCTGTGGGATAGGTTGAGGGCTTAGGCTGTATAAATATTACTATAGATACTGATTAATAAAGGGAGTCCAAGTGACTATAAAAAAAAAAAAAAAAAAAAAAAAATATAATGGTTAATCCAAATTAGAAATATGAATTAGGAGAATAAATATTTGAGTACCTGAATCTGATCTCCAAATATAGTATAGCCATAGAAATAGCAGTCATATTTTACAACTGTTAAAGTTTTACATTTTCATAAATATTGAGATTTCACAGATATTAAAGATTTAACAGATATTAAGGAATAATACGTATAAAAAGTAACTTACAGAAAACATAGCCATAACATAGCTACCTTATAGCTAGCAAACTTATATAAATATTCCCAATATCTAGAGTAAATAAATCTCTGATTGAAATAGTTCAAAGTAAAGAGAAAGCAAGAGAACTAGTAAGTCTGCAAGCAGATATACTTTGAACTCACCCACTCCTATATTCCAAGGACTCTGTGGAGTCAAAGAAGATCATGTTTTCAAGATATAGAAATTTAATATACTTATACAGTTATATATCTGTTATATTATAATATATTAAAACTAAGTAAGTATTTTTATTTTTCAAAAATTTAAATAAAAGAGATAATTTTATTAAAGTTATATAAGTTTTATATTTCTTATATTATTGATGAATAATATATATCTAAAATGTATTTAAAAGAGAATATAGTAAAAAGTTATATGCTTATATATATTGAGTTGGTATTTTAATAAAATCTATATTATTTTTAAATTATAGATAAAGGTCATAAAGCTAATAAGTGAATTAAATTTTTCAAAATTTAAGAATAAATCAACCTATCTGATATTAATCTATATTATCTATATTTGATAATTAATATAAGATAATTAGATAAAAAAAATAAAATATATTAAAAAACTATATATAATCTAGAATTTATATAAAGTATATAGAATTCTTATAGAGTATTATTATTAATAATAAGTTAGTTAAGATATTATAATATCAGATTTATAAATAATTTTATCTTTAAGATTAAATTACAAATTAAGTATATTATTAAAACAAAGTTTTAAAAATTCTATATTATAAAAATTAAATATATAATTTTTTTTTTTTTTATAGTATTTTTAAATTAGTATTATCTATTTTAATACTCTAATAAGAATAAGATATATAAATATAGTTAAATAGATTAGATTTTAATTATGATATATCTATAATTATATAATAATTTTTATATATAATTTAATATATAATTAAGTTTTAAAACTAACTCTTAATAATAGAAAAGTGAGTCTTAAATTTTTATAGTTAGATTATAGTAAAAATTATAGCTACTAACTAAGCTCACTACCTTAAGATATCTGAGGCTTATATATATATAATTTTTGTAGTAAAGAAAAACTTTAGTTAAAATTACAGCTACTAATTAGACTTACTATCTTGAGTAATGCTCTTAAATAAATTAAATAAATGAAATTAATTCAAATTAAATTAAATCAAGAGTTATTTAAATTAAATTAAATAGAGATTTTCAATTCAAATATAGTTCAAATTGAATTAAAATCAAATTAAATTGAGGGTCCAATTTAAATCCTATTTTTCAAAATATAAGAACTTAATATTAGATTTCTCTTATATAGGAGAATCTAATAAGTTAAAGATTATTAAATTTAGATATATTTTTATCTAGTTATTATATTTCAAAAATAGAGTTCAAATCAAATTTTAAATCAAATTAGTCTTTAATTCAAATCAAATTAAATCACATTAGAGATTTGATTCAATTTATTGAGAACACTAATCTTGAGTTACCCAGAGCTCATAATCTTATTATAATATAGAAGTAGTAGTTTTATTTATAATATATAAGTTATATATTTTATATATTATTGATAAATGATACAAAATAGATAGAATGATTAAATTATATATTGATATATTAAGTTACTATTTCAACAATCTTACTCAATAAGAAATATAACTATAAAAAAAATATAAAAAAAAACTATAATCTAATAGTAAAAATACAATCTAGAATAAAAAGTAATATAAAAACTAGAACTATATATAACTTTAAAATTATAACTAACTAGAAATTTTTATAAATTAAAAAATATTCTGAAATATCTATAATATTATAATATATATAGCTCAATAAAGTCAAATTATAAGGTTGTGATAGTTATATTGATTGGTTTAAGCTTCTAGTTACTTTGTTAAAAAATAACAAAATATTTAAAGTATTCTCAAAAATAGATATAAATTCTCTTATTTATATATAGTATAGACAATTTTGGTAATTTTTTAATTAGATATAGAATTAAACTTAAAATAAATAATAATATTAATATATAACTTAGATTATATAAAATTTCTTATTTATTAATTTAAAATATATTTTTTTTATATAAATAATAAAATACTTATTTATTACTAATTATTAATACTATCTAAAATAGTTAAATTAAATAATTATATATATTTTTATTATAACTATTTTTTATATTATTTATTACTACTTATGAATATTATTTTTAATTAATAATTAAATTTAAAATTCTACTTTTTATAATTTAGATCTTATACTTATAAAAGCTTATATAAATATTTATATAAAATATAATACATTTATAATTAAATAAATAAATATATAATATAATATTACCTCATAATATATTTACATAACAAATTTAACTTTATATTAATAATAAAATTTATTAATAAGATTTTCAAATCTCTTTTCTCTATACCACGCATTCTACTATTACCGGCAAAACGACTTCCCAATGATATACACTCCAAAGAATTGTTCAGCTGTTCTGCGAATAATTTTTTTTTTTCACATGAGATGGCGTTGAGACCGTGAAATAATCGAGATGGGAAACATCCCGTCCGAGGGGATGACTGGAAGATAGACCGATGGATGATAAATGGATGAACGCGGGATGGATGAATGGCGGATGGATGGATTATAGATGGATGAATGGCGGATGGATGGATTATAGATGGATGAATGGCGGATGGATGATTTGTAGATGGATGAATGGCGGATGGATGAATAGATGGATGGATGGAAAGAAATAATCGCTTTTTTCTTTTTTCCTCTCCTTCCACACGCATGTAGAGAACGTACCTGCCAAGGACTTATTCGATGCATATGGGAATAACTGGAACCGTTTTCGTCCTTGCTCAAGGGACTCATCAGTTGGATTTATCGAGTCCTATTAATAACACGAAAAGCAACCAAGAACGGCCAGTCCCCGTCTCTTGACGGAGAAGGCCGCGAATGCTTCAGTACCCGTATTAAGAAACTTTGAAAACTTTGAACAAGAGCATAAATAGTAAATACTTATCTTAAAAAATGCCTGGCCCCAACCAACAACGCCTGGGGCGACACCTCCTGGCAAAACACGTTCAAGGATCTTAAGAATTCAGCGGATGAACTCCTCCTCACCTTGAGATGCAGTGACAGGCGATGAAACATGTTCTGGAAAGAACCCGACCCAGCTGAAGAGGCAAGCGGTCCAAGCCAAGGGCGAAGAACCCAGTACCTTGAGCAATGTTCGTGAAAAGGCTGGTTCCAGCAATAACTTGCGTACTGAGCCCGTCCTACCCTCCCCGGTCGGCTGTCGAAAGGATTGTGAGTTATTGTTATATAATATAGAATATAAAAGACAATGTGAAGGGGTGAAGGGATACCTTACCTCCAGAAGAAATTCTCTGTTCGGATGACGAAGAGTGAACAGCGCGTCGACTTGGGAATAAAAATATAAATTCTCGTGACGTCACTAATAAACTTTCGTCACTTAACCTGACCCGAGGATGACGCAATGAAATATTTGAGTCGCACACTAGCACACGATGATACCGAGTAACCTAGTTTAGTGGACGAAACCCTCCGAACAAACGCCTGAAATTGGAACCCTCTAGGCGCTCCGAGTCAGTAGACCATTCGAATTAATATTCGATGGTCCGGTTACCAACCTTTTGGTTGCAACAATTATGATTTTCACGGAAGTTAGCATACCGAGCAGATGCAAATTAAGACGTAAATTAGTATACCGAACAGACGCAAGTTAGCATACCAGACCGGAGGCAATTCCCACATTTAGAGTAAATAAAACTAACCTCCGAAACGTACGCCTGAGCGCCCTAGACAGGAAGGGCTGCTAGCTAACCTTTTTGGGGGTCCATTAAAGCGCGAAGTATAAGCCACAGGATGGATCTGTGATACAGGCGTGTAATACAGGTATGTGATGCAGACGTGTGATGCATAATATGGCGCTGAAACCTCACCGGTCGCAACAAGTCTCTTTGACCATACACTGGGCAGCAACGCGTTTTGCAGAAACAGTCAAATCAATCAACGTGTTTGCAGAAACAGTTGAAACCCATTGACCCACATAACTGGCAGCAAAATCTTATTGCCCACACGTATTTTTGAAATCCCTAGGGTCAAAATCCCTTGGCCTGCAGAAACAGTCAAAATCCCTTGACAGTCAAAATCTAGAAATGGTCAAAATCCCTCTCTTGGTTTGCGGAATCCCTTGACAGTCAAAATCTCTTGATTCACAGAAATGGTCAAAATCCCTCTCTTGGTTTGTAGAATTCCTTGATAGTCAAAATTCCTCCCTTGGTCCACAAAATTCTTTGATAGTTGAAATCTCTCTCTTGATTTATAAAATCTCTTAATGATTGAAATTTCTTAATAGTCAAAATTTCTTGATAGTTGAAATCCCTTAATGGTCAAAATTCCTTAGCCTATACATCTGGCAGTAGAAATAGTTAAAACTCATCTGGTAGCAATGTATTGTTTTTCAAAATTGAGGATATATATTCTTTTATCATCTTTTTTATCATTACTCACCTTTATATATCTTTACTTACTAATAATTTTTTAATATTAAAGAGCCTCTTGAGCTCCTCTTTCAGAAATTTAACAATTAGTGGGCTCTTATAAATAACTTTTAGATAAGATTTAGAAGAAATACTTAAGAAAATCATAACAAATAGATATCATATATATGTCAACTCTCTAAATCTTAATCTTCAGCCAGCTGAAAGGAAAATATTCTACCTAAAAAATATCACACTACTTGAAAATAACTAGTTCTTAATTATTAAGTGAAAATCAAGATTACTTAATTTATAGCAGTATAGCAAGTATGAGTAGAGAAAATTGAAGATACTCTTAATTATTGTTATTTTATTGATAAGATTAATATATAGAAGGGCTCAAAATTTATCAGAGATACTATTATTTAGCAAGTAGTCAAAAGCTATATAACTTCAATAATATCAATATTATCAGAGAAGAGTTAGAGAAAGAGTATCCAGATTCTAGTATCAAGTATCTAAAGTAACTAGAGATTACTAACATCAAGCAAAAACTCATAGGTTCAATAATCTTATCTTATAAGAGAAAGTAATTTAGAGATAGATATTCTGGGCTTTATAAAATTTCAGATAGCTAAAGATTATTAAGTTGAATAGTATTCTATTCAGAATTCAGAAGACTTCTGTTTTGCAAGCTTAGAATAATTGAAGAACCTAGATACACTATAGATAATTGATACTTATTAACTCTATATATAATATTAACAAAATATAAATAGTACTTATTTACTCTTTATATATAATATGTAGCTATAGTTGTTGAATTATTGATACTCACTTTTTTATTAATAGAGAAGATAGCAAAACTATTACAAAAATATTAAAAACAATTTAGCAGTTTATTTTATACTAAAGTTCTCAGTATAGACTCTGTGATCAGAGTAGTATAGAAGCCAATAATATTGCTGCTACTTTTCTGAGACTTCATACAGATAAACAGAAGTATAATATTCTTCTCTATACTGTATATATTATATGAATATAAATAAAGAATATATATTATAGTTTAATCTTAAATAAGATGATTCAGATAATATATAAGTATATAAAAGCTAACTGTGAAGATTTTATAAAAAAACAATTAGAATTTGATCTGTTGAGATAAATGCTAAATATATTTGCTGAAACTATAGTAAAAACTCATCTTTTCTCCTTCAGATAATATCTACCAATACTTTTGAGTTATATTATAGTGAACTCAAGTGGAAGACCTCTATTATATATAGTCTCATTAGTAAGTTTTTATTAAATATATTTTTTAAATATAATATATATAGATAAAATTTAAAATTTATTTTTAAATTATAGGAGCTTATTATAAGATTCTGAAGCTTGATGAGAAAAAAAATATAGCTGCTAAAGAGACTGCTACTGACTTTTATATTAAGAAGATCTCCATTACTGATATGAGATCTGAATCTCTTATTGAAGTTTATAAGTTTTTATTTATAATTTAAAAACTATTGCTGAGAAGACAAGGATACTTTCAAAAAGACTATATAAAGAAAAGTAGATATCAGACCTCATAGCTCCTGAATATTACTGCAAGTTTTTCAATTACTATATACTGTCTTATTACTATATCTTTTATAAAATACTATATGGTAATACTTATATCTTAATACCTAAAGTATAGTGAAAATTTCAGCAAATGTTTAAAGAAGCTAGAATAGAGATCTATCAGTCTTATGGTTTGGTGAGAGTTCTTGAGTATGAATCAATAGAGTAAGAGAAAAATATAAAAAAACATTGACTGATAATGAATAAATTATTTGAGAGAACAAAAGATTAAATTTATATACTAGAGAAAGAAGAATTAGTAGAGGAAGCAGTAAGATTTATTGAACATTTGAGAAATATATTGGAGTCTGTTATTAATAGACAAGATGAAGATTTTTAAAATACTGAACAGATAACTTAGGAGAAATAAAAAATTAATAATAGATAGAGAGAATAGTAACTAATAATAAAGAGAATAAAACTTAGAGTAGAGGGCTCTGAGAACTTCTTCTCTAACTTATTATATGGATCTTCAATTTTTTTCTTATCTAAAATACTTCTTATCTGATACAGATATATGAAGATTTGACATAAGTAATAAATAAAAAGTATTTACTTTTATTTCTTTTTCTTTTTCTTTTTTTTATCTTTTTTTATATTTATCTGTTTCATTTAACCTCATAGTGTTCTGATACTCTATGTCAAAATCTATATCTATCTGTAACTTTATGAAAATATATACTGATTAATTCTAATAATAAATTAATAGATAAGTATTTGATAATTATATGAGTAAAGTAGGCATATAGATATTGTAATAGTGACCTCAGAATAATAACATCAGTACAGAAGACAGCCTTCTTTATAAGTCATCACATCAGAGTACAAGAAGATCATATGGCATAACTCATCTAGGCTACAAGATAAGTAATGATGACTAACTGTAAGTCATTGTGACCATAAGATAAATATCTTGAGGAATATAAAAGAAGGATCAAGAAATCACAGTAGCAACAATCCAAACAAAGTATACAAGAATAGTTATAAAGACTTACCATAAATAAAATATCTGCTACTTGTCAAACCTCAAGGTCCAGGAACCACCAAGACCCCTTAGTTTAGGAAAAGTCATAGAGACCCATACAAGAAGGACTCCTAGCATCAACCTGAGTACTAGTGATCTCTATCATTATATCTTCTACTACTGTAAAATGGAAACAAGGATCACTATCACTACTGAATATCTCTGGATATAGCAGAAGTATGAAATAGGAAACTTTCTCTACTGGAAGTTCCCTCAGGCCAGTCTTCAGGAGATTCAAGATACTACTCCTATAGATATATATGAAATAAGAATAGTAAAGGAGATTCATCAGGGCTTCTGGTATACACTATGGTCAATCTCCAACTTGAAGTATACTAGAATCTCAGACTTCAAGAAACTATCAGCTCACTGCACCAATGTACTAGAGGCTATAGTAGCTATAGAGGCTCAGTCTACTATTACTTTCAATAGTGATGAAGTAGAAGACTTTTAGTATACCATCCTCCAGGACAACTCAGATCAATTTTTTCAACAATTAATCTTAGCATTCCAAGACCCCAGCATCTAGATTAGACCTCCCTAAGATACCACATTTATTCCTTATTTTGTAGAAGAGAATATCATAGATTGGAGAGCCCCAGACCTCCTTATTCCTGCTGCTGCTGAACATGATGATGTCATCAGTGATGATATCATCCCATGTGATATACATGAGACATATGAAGTATATAAAATGGACAAAACATTCACAGACCTCATCTCTTTCAAAAACATCCTATCTCTGATCTCTGGTCTTGATATTGATGAATATGAGGGCCTGGGTGCACGGTATCATCGAGGGGGCCCAGGCTTGCAGACTGGATAGTAGACTGGTCTTTTTAGACCAGGAGAAGGCATATGACTGTATTCAGCAGGTATGGCTTGGCAAGATGCTGGATAGAATTAGTGTTCCCCCAAGGTTTTAGGCTTCTATACTGAATTTGTTAGAGGGTAGTAGGGCAGTGCTATTGTATAATGGTCACTGGGGTTTGGCATTTCTCTTGGGAAGAGGAGTTCCTCAGAGAGACCTACTGTCTCCTATCCTTTATGCCCTTTCATTGGAACCTTTAATGGATAGGATACATCAGAGAGTGATAGGGCTCTCTATATATAGTGTAGTGTAGAAGGTAGGGGCCTTTGCGGATGATATAATAGTTGGACTTGGATCAGTAGTAGATGTTGAGGCACTTAAGGAGATGGTGGAATAGTATGAGGTGCACTCTGGGGCAAAACTCAACTGGCATAAGTATGAGACTATAGTGTTAGGGAATGGGCTAGTGGGAGGAGATATCATTGGAACAATTGTTCTCACAGGAGAGGTGGTGCAGTATTTGGATATCTTTCTTTCTGTATATGGATCTGTCTTGCCATGAGTGTGGTGAGAGAGGAGAGTGGCCATCTGAGGAGAGGCTCTTAGAGGTTGGGGGGGTCGCCATATCTCCCTAGCAGAGTGGGTGTCAATTCTGAATGTCTACTGGTTCTCCAAGCTATGGTATGTGGCCTATCACTTAGACTTCCCAGCTTGGGTGGTGAAGAGACTGACAAAACTGGCTAGAGATTGGATTTGGGCAGGGAGGAGGTCCCAGATCAGCTGGGATACTCTTGCAATACTGGTGGTTAGGGGAGGACTAGGCCTTATAGATTTCCCTAAGCAGCTGTACTATCTGTGAGCTTGGTGGTTGAAAAGGGCTATTGAACTGTAGGGAGGAGGTTGGGTGCCACTGCTGCAGAAGGTGTGGGAGATGAGATTCTCTCCTCAGGGGTCCTCAGGAGATTTGTTCTCTCTAGTGGGCCTGACTGGAAGCCATGGCTTTGGTATAAGGGCTTCTGGTGAGGGGTGGTAGATGGAGCACACTGGATAGGACTGTGCTGGCAAAGCAATGAGGGGGAGGTGCTGTGGGGTCCAGCTATGTGGTGATGGGACAGACTCCTCCTGGGGGGTGTTCTGCTTACTGAGTTTGATATTGGTGATAGTGTAGAATATCAGCGAGGTCTTGGCCAGGATCTTTGACTGAGTAGCTGGCAGGCTGTGGGGATTGGCAAGGAGTGGAACTGGGCAGGCATCTGGTTGTGGAGTGCTGAGGTACAGCAGTGGCTTCCTTCTAAGTTCTGGATAGTATGGTGGCAGTTGCTGAGGAGGAATGTCATGTTGAATTTCCATGCTGGACATTTGGTGGAGGGTGGCCATTTCGATTGTGAGGAGTGTTATAATGTAGGACAAGTTGGGGGATTTGTGCAAACACCTGAACATTAGCTAGAAGAGTGTAGGGTTCTGGGGGACTTTTGGATAGCAGTAGAGAATTGGCTGGTATGGAGAGGGGACCAGATGGAGTGAGAGGTCACTGAGAGGATCTGAAATCTCAGCTAGTGGGTGATATGGGTAATAGTTGGCTCACTGTAGAGTGGATGTTAGCAGTGTGGGTAGGGCTGGCTGGACATTGGCTCTTTGTTTTTGAGGAGGGGCATTAGATGGGTTTGCAGAAGAAGTTATTAAGGTAAGAGGGGTTGATGGGGGATCTACTGACTGGGTGGTGGGTGAGTTGGGGTCCCCAGAGTAGTAAGCGTCATCATTTGGTAGAAGGAATCTGTGAACAGAGTGGTGGGCAGGTAGAGATGGTGTTTGACAAAGTGGTCTTTTATCAAGTGGGAGTGGGAGGAGGGGACCCCCTAGGGGGATTGGATAGGGTTGAGTATTGTGTGTTATTTAGATGATAGATAGTGTTTAATAAAGGGAGAAGTCCGAGTGACTATAAAAAAA
>RBNI01002390.1:0-18683 GCA_003990745.1 Jimgerdemannia flammicorona | reverse complement strand
AAAAAAAAAAAAAACGACTGCATCGCATCCCCAATACTACTTCAGCTTCCTCATAGACTCCAACACCTGATGGACGGTAAAGTTCTCCAACTCGCTTCCAGCGACGCGCTGAATCTCCTGGGCGAGCTTCCTGCGCGCCGTCACGAGGTCCTTATCTTTGCTAGTCAAGGCCCTCCTGACCGCATCGTCGTGCTCGGCCGTCCATTTCCCCCCCGCGGAGCCGCGTCGCTGGTAGCAGGACTTGCACGCCGTCGCCGTGCGCACCGGCGCCCCCGGCGGCGTGAAGGGAACCAGGTCGTCCGCGACTGCTTGCCACGGCTTGCCTTCGGCCACGCTTTGGCGGAGGACTTCGAGCTCGCGGTCGGTCCAGGTGTTTGACATGTTTGCGCGTGTCCGGGATCTTCTTGTGGGGATTGTCTTATCACAGTGTGGATGGAGTGAGAAGGGATGCGAGCGAGCGGGGGTTGGGTTTTGAAGTCATGCGCGGTCTCGATGCTGCGTCAATGACGCTATGCGTAAGCTTTCATTAATCTTCTCTACTAATTTATTTACCGGTACTGTCTGATGCGGTTGGCACAAATATACTCCTACCAGATTATATTAACTCTAAACGAATGAAACAAGAGCTCTACCATGTGCCAAACACGAAAAGAATTTCCATCATCGTAAAAAGAGTGGAAGGGTTGAATTGCATCACTACAATATATCCAATAGATAAACTAACCCAACTCCCAAACATGTGCTTTCGCGGATGCCTGATGTGACCTCCGAAATACGTAACTGGCTTAGTCTGGCCTGCGCAGAGTGTATACATTTTCCGAGGGCAACGACGATGGAATCGAATATGACTCACAATGCTCGGTCCGCTCGTGCCTTGATCCCGTGAGGTTGACCTGGAAATTCTTCGTGTTGTCCGCTTTGATGACGGGATATATCCCACGAAAGGTCTATCCAGATCAATGGCATGGGAAATGAAGTTGGGATAACCGGGTGCCACGTTGCCTCCCAGACACAAGCGTATTGTTGTAAACGATGCAGCCGGCGTCAATTCATCTTGGGCGGGGTTCAAGCGAGGCTGTCCAGAGCTTTAGTAATGGAGCAGGCTAACAAGACAGAAATGTGGCACGGATAACCAAGGGAAACCATTTAGCCGAACTTTCTAATAAATGTACGCGCAGGGCCATTGTGGAGTCAATGAACACGGATTTGATCCCAATCTGTATCTAGCTTTTGGGTTCGTCACTAGCAATTGCTTTCGATCTATTTTGCTTCCACAGTTATTTCATCACAGTTCATCGGCCACAACTAATTGGCACGCTCCTTGCATGATACTAAATTGAGTTTGGGATCAAGATTCGGCCAACGACGGATTTGCTTGGTGCGATCGTTGAGGCTCAGACACGGTGTTGAAGATTGGACAAAGTTCGGCAACCGCTCTGCTGGCCGTTTGGCAAGCGTACTGATGGCGACATTTCCCTTAGCGAGACGGCGCAGTCCGCGCAGTGGCCACTCTCATCAGTATTAGCCAACCCACAATCTCAAAGGACGAGTGGACCATCCTATCCAGAAACCCGACATCCGAACTTAAATTCCAGCCCATTGCGACAGCACGGTTTGGGATGGAATACGCAGTTAGTATGTACGGGCACGCAGGCCGTGAAATCTATATTTTCAAGTAGGGGAAGGATAAACTCAAAATGTGGTTAACCATTCAAAGCGCAATGAGTTCGAAACAAGGAATTATAACACATAGAAGTTCAAGAAACAGAAAATAGGGGACGGATGAAGGCGAATGAAATGAAAGACAAGCGGGAGAACCGACACAACCCATGTACCCACTCCCTTGAAGTATTGCGATGGTGAGCAGATGGTTTTAATATTCACGCAAAATACTGGAGGAACAACAAACTAAGGGGGAGCTATGAAATAACGGCCCCCCTCTTTTTTTTTTTTTTTTCATCTCAGTGATACTGGCCCTCTGCACCGTATCAGGTGAAGGTTTGAAAAGGGTGTCTTTAATTTTGTTCAAGACATCCTCAAACCTTCGACTGGCGCGGGGCCACCATAGTCAGCATTACAGATTTCGGAACGCGGTGACTTACGGATTCCTAGGGCATGTAAGGCTTGCGAGCGAGGTTTATGGCCATGACGACAATGCGTGCGTACGCAGCTATATCTACGGTGCTTTTGTCCGGGGTTGTGAATCTTACAGAGTAAGGTGAAGTGAATAGACACATCCTTCCTTCTACCTAATTATGATACTCCCAAACGGAATACACTCAACCTCCGCCTCTACAGCATAAATTAATTCACCTCCGCGCACTCCCCCTCACCCCTTATTAAAACCCCCTCCATCGCCGCATGATTGCGCAGAGTTGTCGCCTTCCATATAAATGTGTGAATCCATTTACAATATATATACCTTTCACATGTGCCGCCGAACGATATCACCCGTTGAAGAAATGAGGAGGGTAGCGAAATTGAAATGCAACATAATGATACAACACATTAATCCCTGTATCCAAACCACTACTGTTGGCCAATATTTGTCCCCGCCGAGGAGGGAGAACAGCGCGTGGCAACTTTCCAACACGCATGTGTTGCATTCAACTGATTCATGACTGTGCAGATGGGACGATGTGATGGCTTGTAAAAGACTTGCCCGATGATGTCATCATTGTGGCTTGTAAAGAAACCTCGCAATGCTTTGTTGTCGACAAATTGAATTTTTTCATTCCTGCCGGTAACAACTACTTAATGCTACAGCAATATTACAATATGCAGGTGCTCAATTCGCCGGTCTACTACATGAGATCCATGGTCTACTACATGAGATCCATAACCGCCGCAGACGGCAAAGTTGTCAATATATCGGTGCCGAGCATTTCGCAATAAATCAAGAGTCGGCTCTCATCATATAGCCCACCACATATATGACATGCTTTGCGTACACCGCGCGCATATTTATTATATAGGTACTCAAATGTATGGCACAGGTACTCAATGATGGTACCTGTGTAAGTGAATTTAGCGGCGGATTGGCTTGAGATCCATTTTTCTTTGGGGTTCGCACGTGACGTGTTCAAGGGACTGTCCGTTTGAAAACTTCTTCCTTTTAGGCGAGGGTTTAATTTCGCGAGGCAGCACGTCACTGATACGAGGACCTACGGAGATTGGTAATGCTGTCCCAGGGCGAAGCGATACATTCCACGACTTCCACCGTAAATTATATCATGTTGCTCGTGTGTACCATATTGACTCTTTGCGGATTGACCATTGATGATGGACAAGCGAGCCCGGCAGTATTCGCCGTCATCGATAACTTCATTAAATATGGTAATAGTGTTTGAACTTCATTGAACAACCATTTCAACCTCGCCATAATCAACTGAAAATAAGAGACTCGTGTTCGTTTTTTGAACACAGGTGTGAAATAGTAAGGCATTCGAGAAATCTGAACATATTCGTTCACACTTTCACTCAACGCACTCCACGCCAAACGCGATAATCTCACAAAGGAGTTTAATTGATCACGAGTTATTTGAGGTAGGTACCAAGCCTTTCGTGAACGCCTATGTCAGGTATGTTTCATTTTCTAAACCTCACAGTAATTGACGCAATACACGACGAATTATGATTTTAAGCCCACCAACTTGATAGGCTCCTGGAGGACGAAAGTCACCATCCCACGGTGGTATTTGACACTATCAAAGGGACGCAACACGGATACAATACAGCGTTACTTAGGAGGGAGAGGAGGCTTCGGCTTAATGAGTTTCGGAAGCTAATATTATTAGACATAAACTAGGTGTAGTATATTTACAATTCACCACAAATCCTTTCGAGACACAATTGTCCGTATCTTCCTTTTGCATTTCAAAATAAACAATGTGGAGACTACAAAAGTCCACATATAGGTGAAATCACTACTTGAAGTATCCGCGAAAACTATATTTATTTATATTCTTAAGCGTGTACAGAAATCGCTTTCGTACAATCAACATTCGAGAACAAACAATAACTTATGCAATTTTGAAATATATTTAAATATATATTATAAATCCTCCAATGTACTGTAGTAATGAAATAAAATATAGGAAAGTCTGCGTGGACCTTTACTCGGGGGACTCGATGAACTTTCCGTTAAAGAAGATCAAGTATTCAAGATAAAGAAATCTGCTGCACTTCTGCTAGTATATGTCCACTATATTATACTCTATATAGTAATAGATTCTTGTCTAAGAGAGATTACTCATAGGTGAGAGAACCTTCTGCTATTACTAAATTGTAGTAAAACTATATATTGATAGAATTAATATATTACAGATAGTTTATCAGTAACTATTAGCTCTAAGTTCTGAGTTCTGTAAGAAAGTACTAAATTTTAAGTATCTATTACTAGGCTAAATTCAAGTTTTGCTTTCAGGTTCTATATCAGGCAGAGATACCATATTTGTATTCTAAGTTGATTAGACTTAAAATTATAAACAAGTTGAGTCTAAGAGTTCTTAATAAGAATACTTCTTTATTCTTAGAGAAAGTAGAGCTGAGATTTTTTTTTTTTTTTTTTTTTTTTATAGTTACTTGGACTCCTTCCTTTATTAACACATATAGAGCTAAGATTATAATATACTTAATATAGAAGATATTTATTAAGTTAGAAGACTATGGCTAAATATAATATGCTAAATATATCTATATATAATTATACTATATATATATAGTATATAACTATTATATTGGAATTTTTATTGAAAATTTTATAGTAAATTCCATTGACAATTCTATCAGAAATTTCATTAGAACTTCTGATAGCTTATATAATAAATTATTATATTATTATTAAAAATAATAATTAATCTTTTATAAAATTATTATAGTTATTATTATTAAACTATTATTACTATTTTAGAATTAACTAAATATACTTATACATACTTATATATTATACTTGAGCTTAATATATTTATAAAATTTATTATTTTATAATATAGTAAAAAGATATATTTCTTAACTACTAACTGAGACTAATAACTTTTTATTAAGATTATTAAAGTATTTATGATAGAATATATTTTAGAAAATCTTAATAATATAAAAATATAAAATTATCTTAATAATGTCTATATACTTAAATAAGTTACTTAAATAAATTTCTCATTACTTAAACTATATATCTTAATACTGTAATAGTTAATTTGAATTAGAAATATAAATCAGAAAAATAAATATTTGATTGTAGTACCTGAATCCAATTCTCAAATATAGTATAGCTATATAAATAGCAATTATTTTACAAATATTGAGATTTAACAAATATTAAATTTTGATAATTATCAAAATTTTACAGATATTAAGAATCTATATTTATAAAAAATAACTTATAGAAAATATAGTTATAACTTAGCTATCTTATAGCTAGAAAACTTATATAAATATCTCTAATATCTAGAGTAAATAAATCTCAGATTAAAATAGTTTAAAATAAAGAGAAACTAAGAAAACTAGTAAGCTTACAAGCAGATATACTTTGAACTTATCCTCTATACTTTATAAAAGTCAGAACAAGATTAAGTTTTAAGATATAGAAATTCACTATACTTCTAAGATTAGACATCTACTATATTATAACTTAGTATCTATTGACTAGTGATTTAAGATAAATTCCTCACTTTTAAGCTAAATAACAAATAACTACTATTACTTAAATAACCATTCAAATCAAATTAAAATATCTAGACAAAATGAATATAAGTTTACTAGTATTCTACAAATATACTTCAGATAAATCAATTATTATCTTCATTGATGATTTTGAGTAATATACTACTATAAGAACTCTGATAGCAAGATAGTAAGTAGCTCTTATATTTTTCAGTCTTCAAGATTCAGCAAGAGCAGTATTCATAGCTATAAACTATATAGAAGTAGATAATGATACTATACTAGTAGTACAAAAGACCTAACTTCAAACTACATAAGATTAAATAAGCTCTAAAAGATTAGCTCAATATAATATATTAAGAAATGAGTAAAGATCCAAATATATTCTATACCAAAATCTAATATTAGAGAATTCTTATAGATTATACTAATACTATCTAAGACTAAGTAACTGAAGCAATCTTTATAAAAGAAATCTACTCAAAGATAGCTATGAATATCTGCTCATCACTAGTAGTTCTAAATTTACTACAAAAGATTACCTATATCTAGCAATACTAGATAGCTAGATATCTATAAGATTTTATAATAAAAAGAATTACTGGAGTTAGAATCAAAGTACCCAAGATAACTAGTATAATTTCCACCACAATAGTCAATTAAAATACACTATAGTTAAAAGCTATAAAATAATAGAGAAATAGTAATCTTATAGAGAAACTTATCAAGAAGTTTGCCAAAATGATTACTTATCTAGAAGATGTAATAAAGGAAATTAAAGAGAGAGATTGTCACCTAGTTCAGAAGTTTACTACTATCTTAGATAAAAAGAGAGATATCTACTATAGCTATAGAAAAGAAGACCACTACTTTTATGAATATATAAATGAAACTAAGCATAAGGTTTAGTCAAGCAATACCATCTAAAATAAAGAATAGATTAACACTATCACTTTTAAAAAAATTAGAGAGTCTGATGAAAAAGAATGAGAAGTCTATCTAGCTTAGACTACTAAAAAAGATGTCTGTAAGAAGTTCTACAAGAGATCACCAAGAAGGTTCAAAAAGAATCCAGTAGAAAAGAAGATAGAGATAACTATAGAAAGTAAAATAACTACTAAATAAATAGACCAAGATATAGAGCTTATGCAAGTAGTTGAAGATATCATCTGAGAAACTATTTCAGTCAGTAAAGGAGAAAAAAAGAAGAACTTTTTAAAAAAAAAAAAAAAGGAGAAAAAGAGAAGAAGTTTTACAAGATTAAGATCTTTAAGTATAATATCTTCAAGAATCTCAGCTAATAAAGATTTAATATAACTTTTGGTCAACTAGTAGAAATCTCTACATTAGACAACAAATGAGATTTGGACTTATCAAGACAGCCAAGAACCAATATCTTTTCTTCAGTAATATTTAGATTATATAATCTTTTGACAATACTCATAACACAGTTTTTGGAAAAATGATACTAGTAACATGGTGAGTGATGAGTATTCCAAGGTATATACTAGGTAGGGGGGCTCAAGTATATTTGACTGGTAATATGTAAGAAGGGGCCCTAACTTGGGAGAAAGCATAAGGGGCCTGCTGACAGAAGGATGTGGAAGGAGAGAGAGTAGTATTGAAAGACAGAAAATCAGAGGAGTAAGTTTATAAATAAGATAAAGGAGAGACAGTTAGTGACTAGACTAAAGGGTTGACTACAGAAAGGCAAGGAGGCAGTGAAGACTGCAGAGTAGTAGCTATAGAGAGAAATCCCTCTGGGGCTAGAGTAGTGAGGCTGACAGTATAATAGCTGAGGGAGTGACTGCTGATGGAAGCATAATGGGCAATCTGGAAAAAAATCTAAATAGAACTACTGATAGTAAACTGAGTTGTGGAAAGGATATAAGGCCTAGTGACCTAACTGATAGTGTAATGGACCTGGTAGTGACTCTATTACTCAAGAAGTCAATCTCAGAGTTTGTAGTTACCATATACTTCTGAGACTTAGTAGTGATGGTGAAAATAGTTTTAGGACTAATTGCTAAGCAGATGAATGGTACAGTATCTGTTAAATTCCTGAGGGGTCTGAAAGGAATAGAGGTGGGCTTTGAGAAGGCAGGACTATTAGAAGGCTGGGTTGACTATTGGAAAGGTATATATTTTGATAGTATGTTACTTAAGATAGGATCTCAGAGTGGTGCAGCTTTTAGTGAAAGGAGTTCTCATGGTGACTACTGTAGAGATGAGGAGGAGAGTTGAAAAAGTCATGGTCAAGTATAGAGAGATGATTAATGTAGAGTTCAGGGTCTAGGAAGGGACCTCCTTCTGGATAGGGAATATTGATGTCCAGATTTAGTTAGCAGAGAGGAAGACTACTGAGAAAGCTTATGATTGGTCTTTGGTAATAGTGTGAAGAGCCTTTATATATAAGGTGATAAGGGTGAAGGGGAGTGAGGAGAAAGAAGAGGATCTGTTAGAGGTACTGAAGAAGCTGAGTAGTATAGTGAAGTAGAGGACAAAGGCTTGGAAGATATATGTGGAGTTGATATACTTAGAGATTATTGATGGAAGGTGTGTCTATGTTGATAAGGGAATGTGAGAGAGGTCATAAGGGTGCAAGAGGCAGAGAGAGTTACTGACAAATCTGGAGGAAAAGGTGAAGAGAGTTGCTGGTGATATTGAGGATACTGGAGGAGCCAAGGCAAGTGTCTGGGTCAGCAGATATGGAGAGAATATAAAGGTGGGTCTGGAGGAGATCAGGAAGGCACTGAGTAAGGACTTATATAAGAATGGTATATTTGAAGTCTGGAAGAATACTCTTCCTCCTCTTATCAGGCAGAGACCAGCTATAAGAGACTGAGTGATAGAGAATATACTAATATATAAGTATCCAGTAAGTATACTTTAGAGTTTCTGAGGTAGTGAAAGAGAGATAGGTAGTAGTAGCTGGTGAGGATGAATTAGTGGATATCTCAGAGGAGAAGTGAGATGAGACTATAAGTACAGGGACAGATATGTATCTCAATGCTGAGAGAAGGAAGACTGATGACTCCAGAGAGAAGAGAGGTGAGAAACCTCCAATGAATGTGTCAGATGATGAACAACTTGGTGGCTGAGGAGTTGGGAGAAGTGGACTTGAGGGTAGTGAGTGATGAGCATTGAGCATAGATCCTATATAGTGATGAAGTGGTAGAGGCTCTGAAGGTAGAGGTGCTAGAGAAGGATGGATATGAGGTCAATAAGGAGAGGGAGGCAGAGCTGGCAGTTGCTGCTAAAGAGTAGGCTGCCCTTTGGTAGGTAGAGCATCATAGATTGCAGCTCTAGTAGGAGGTCTGTCTGGAGTATCATGAGGACTTTGAGAAAAAGGAGGATGAAGAACTAATTGAACTTTTGGTTAGATTGGAGGTAAAGAGAGTTGAAAAGGAGGAGGTAGCTGGGAAACACAACTTAGACTTAGTATAAGAGGAGATAAATGTGAAGTTGTAGAGAATGTATATGACTCCGAATATTATTTCTTATGAATAGTATAACAAATATTTTTTCTTTGAATGTGAATGGGCTGTAGGATTTGGTTAGGTATTAGAACATTTTTACTTAGCTAAAGAGCTTGAAAGCTGATCTCTTTCTTTTGCAGGATGTTAGATGTGAGGATGACTTAGACAGACTGAAATGGATGGCAGAATAGAGAGGTGTGGCAGTTTAGAAGGGTAAGGTTAGAATTCCAGTTCAGAGAGGCAGAGGGGAGATACAAGATATAAGGAGCTAAAGAGATAGACTGATCTGAGAAGAGTGGATTTAACCTGGCTTGGAGCTAGTTATGGTAGGGTCCTATTACTGCCCTGCTGTATGTAGTGAGAGAGTGAATTGGGTATACCTTTCACTGGTAACATTCAGGTAATACAAGACTCAGACAACACTTTCTGCAATATTTTTGGTAAAAGGAGACTATCAACATAGACAGCAATGAATATACTAGTGAGCATGTCAGCCAGGGGAGCAGTAGTGCCTTTGACTAGCAGTATGTAGGGAGGAGGCAGAGAGATGGTTTGGGAATGCCAAAGCCTTCTATAGTTAGCCATAGTGTTGATGGTAGAGAGAGGGGTGGATTGAGATAACAAAGAGAGGAGAGGATGACCTTTGCTAATAAGGTCAAGATGGGGAGAATGGTATCTGGTCTGGATAGTTGGTTGAGACTGGGGAAGACATCAACAGCTTCAGTTGGAGGATAGAGAGGGGCCCCCATAGGAGGGTCAGATAGTAGGAAAGAAGAAGAAGTAGAGGCTAGGAATGTGACTGCTGATGGAGTTGTGACTGGAGATCTGAAAAAAAATCCAGATATGACAGTTATTGGTGGATCAGAACAGAGAGAGGGTATAAGGCCTGGGGACCTGGCAGATAGTGTGACTGGTATAGTGTTGGCACCATTACTCAAAAAGTTGAGGTCAGAATTTGCTATCATATTGTACTTCTGAGGCTTAGCAGTGACTGTAAGGATAATTTTAGAGCTGGTGGTGTAGGAGGTAAAGGGAACAGCTTTAGTGAAGTTCTTGAAGGGGAAGGAAGGGGTCAAGATTGGATTTGAGGAAGAGGCATCATTGTTGGAGGCTGTGGAGAAGGGGGTAGTAGTGGGTAGAGTAGTGGCCTCTATAGCCAGATGTATGTACTGGGACCCCTGAGTGGTATAGTTGATGGTGTTGGATCTTTCTACAGTGTTGAGGGAGAAGGCTAGGGAGTTGATTATAGAGGTGGTCAAGGAATATAGGGAAATTATAGATATCGAGTTCAGAGTCTAAGAGGGTATGGAACTCCAGACAGGAGATATTGATATCAAGATGAGGCTAGCTGAGAGGGAGAATACTGGGAAAGTGAGAGATTGGCCAGCAACCCTTAAGTGAGGATTGGTTGAATACAAGGTTTTACAGGTGAAGGAGATGCCAGAGGAAGAGGAGGACTTGCTGGAGACTCTTGAGGATCTGGCAGGAGCAGTGAAGAGGAGAAGATTGACTTAGAAGAAGTATAAAGCCAAGATAGTAGTGGAGATTATAGATGGAATGAAGATCAGAAAGGACTGGATGACCTGGGAGAAGAAGCAGGGGAGGTGAATTCAGAAGGAGCTTTTAGAGAAGTTGGGAGGAGAGATAACAGATGGTGGTATAGGAGAAGAAGGTGTTGGACTGATGGAGAGTACTTGGGCAAGAGAGTACAGAATGGCCCAGAATATAGTCTAGGGCAGTTTGAGCAAGGAGAGACTAGGTGGTGTGATGGAGGATACTGAAATGAGTGAGGAAGTCTGCCCTCAGTATGATATTCTGAACAGGGCAGATGGAGAGAAAAAACTACTGAATGTATTGGAGGAGGAGTGGGTTGAGTCGGGAAGGAGGAGCACCTTAGTGGACTCTGTGGTGGAGGTTGAAGGAGTTGCCCAGAGTGTTGCTGAGGCAGTGGATGAAGAGAAGTAGTTATAGAAGACTCTGGAGAGAGTGGTGGCTGAGGAGCTGGGGGGAGAGGACTTCTAGGTCCTAAGTGATAAGTATTGAGAGGAAATTCTCTATAGGGAGGAGGTGCTGAGAAAGATTAGAAATGAGATCCTGATGGTGCTCTTGGAGTCAGAGGAATATCAAGTAGATGATCAGAGGGAGGAGACCCTTTGAGAGATTATGAATAACCAGACAGCATACTTGTGAAATTCAAGGAAGGGGTTGGAGAAGTGGAGAGAGGTGTGTACAGATTATTGGACAGAAATGGAGATTGTGGATGGGGTGGAGTATTAGGAAATCTTGGAAGCACTGGATGCTCAGGCTATAGTGGAGAATGAGTTAGAGGCAGAGCAGTGCTTGGATCTTACTAGTGACAGGATGAGTATAGAATTCTAGACTGGGCTCTCAATATTAAACATTATTCAATATGAATAGTATGTATAACTAGAATCTTTTCTTTGAATGTGAATGGGTTGAGGAGAGCAGTATGGTAAAGGAATATATTTGGCTGGTTGAAGGAACTGGATGCAGATCTCTTCTTACTACAAGATGTGCAGTATGAGGTAGACATGGACTTACAGGATTGGACTAGAGAATGGGGTAGGGCAGCAGTATGGACTGGGCAGGTGGGCATTCTGGTTTGAAAGAGGATAGGGAATATTGGGGATATTGGACATTGGGAGAGTAGGTTGGTGTGGGGAGTATGGAAGAGACCTGGGTGGAACTCTTTGACTATTGGGTCATATTATTGTCCAGCTGAGAGGGGGGAGTACATAGATTGAATCAGAGACTTGAGAGAGGCTGGTATTATGGGTGAGGCAGAGATCAATTACCTGGGGGTGATTTTAATATAATATATAATAATGTGATAGACAGGACTGATGGTAGGAGAGGAATGAGAGGCAGAAGTAGTGGGTTGGATGATTGGATGGAGATTGAGAGGTTGAGCTTCTTGGTTGACTTGGGGTGACAGGTTTGGGTGGAGCACCAAATTTATACTCACTGGATAGCAGAGCTGGACTCTAGGATCAACTGAGTATTGATGGCAGAGTACTGGGGAGTAAATGTCTAAAACATGTTGGAGGTGGTTTGGTGTCCTTGGTCAGATCACTGGGATCTGATAGGAAGTGAGAGATTTGGGGAAAGTGAGGATGGGCCTGGATATTGGCAACTGAATTCTTCTCTGTTGGAGGATGGTTCCTTATGGATAGACTGGGAGGTGAAAGTTATTATGAAGATTAGTAGGTAGTGGGAACAGGGATTGGTGATTGGAGATTGCTGGCAGTAGCTGAAATCAAGTGCTCAGAGGTACTGGAGGAAGGCAGGGAAAGGAAGGAGTGTTCAGCAGTAGCAGTGAGTGCTATAGGCTTCACAAAGATTGACAGCACTTCTGGAGAGATGGGCAGGGTCACTGGAGAATTGGGGGGCAGATGATTGGTAAATTATACAGATATAAAAAGAAGTTGATGAGCTAAAGAAAGTATTATGAATGGAGGAAGAGGTTCAGCTGAAGGAGATGATGGCAAGGTTGCAGTAGCAGGGGTTGGAGGAGGAGGAGAGACCCACTAGATTTCTTTCATAGTTGCTCCAAGCTTGGAGGATCAGATAGTGGTGGGATGGTATTTTGGATGAGGATGGGGAGATGATGGCAGGGACTCCTAAGATCTTGGGATTGCTGAGAACTTGCTGGAGAAATCTATGGAGTGATGAAGAAGGGGGGGAGAATGTCCTGAACATTGAATGGCAGTTGGAGGATTGGCATCTAGATCCAGCTCTAGGTCTGGGGATACTGAGAGACCTAGTGTGGGGGGAGGAAGTATGTGAGGTCTTGGCTTCGACAAGTAAGGAGATAGCTTCAGGAGAGAATAGACTTCTCTGGGATTTTTGAAAGAAGATAGCTGGAGTGGGGGTGGTTTTAGAGGAGATGATAGTGATAAGTGATAAGGTCCTTTAATCTGGAACTTAGATTGGGGGCCAGTACCTAGGGCTAGTCTTCTTACTCTATAAGGATAAGGGAAGAAGAGAAGACTAGAAGAACTGGCAGCCAATCATACTCCTGGATATAGACCACAAGCTGGTGATGAAGATCCTGGTGACTAGGCTGCAGGAGATCACTCAGCAGGACTAGGAGTAGAGCAGAGGGGATTTGTTAGTAATCAGTTGATCTGAGATAGAACTGCCTGGGTCTATGGAGTGATTGAAGAGATTTAGGCAGCTGGGGTTAATAGTCAGTTAGTATTTCTAGATCAGAAGAAGACATATGATAGGGTGAGGAGGGTCTGGCTGGAAGGAGTGCTGAAATGTATAGGAGTTCCCCCAGAGTTCAGGAGGTTGTTAATCAGTCTATTGAAAAATAGTCAAGCAGTATTGATAGTGAATAGATATAGGAGTGTGACTTTTCCACTAGGTTATAGAGTGCTACAAGGAGATTCTTTGTCATCCATCCTGTATACCTTTTTCTTGGTGCCCCTATTGGATAGAATCCAGCATTGAATTGGGAGTTTGGACATTTTGGGAATCAACTAGAAGGTGGGGGCCTTTGCAGATAATATGATGGTTAGACTGAGTTTATTAGAGGATGTAGAGGAATTGAGGAGGACAGTGGAATGGTATAAGAGGGGCTCAGGTACCAAACTCAATTGGTACAAATATGAGACTCTGGTGCTAGGTGGCAGAATAGTTGGCAGTGATGTGATTGAAACAGTAGTTCTAACAGAAGAACTGGTCTAGTACTTAGGGATCTACTTTTCAGTATATGGGTCCCTTCTGCCCTATACATAGTGAGAACAGAGGCTACTAGTATGGGAGAATGTTCTCTTGAGGTGGGGTGATCAGCATATATTCTTGGTAGGAAGAGTGATGGTGCTGAATGTATATTAGCTATCAAAGATGTGATATGTGGGGTATTATCTGGACTTCCTGGCATAGGTGGTCAGGCAACTTCTGAAGATGGTAAGATCATAGATTTGGGCCAGACAGCATAGTCAGATAGGCTGGAAGGTTCTGACTCTGCCTATTGACAGAGGCAGGCTGGGCTTAGTAGTGCCTATATTATCTGAGAGCATGGTGGCTGAAGAGAGTGAGTGAGTTAAGAGGCCAAAAGTGGGTACTACTTATACAGAGAGTGTGGGAAGTCTGGTACTCCCCCTGTGGAGTGACTGGTGACCTGCTTACAATGGTGGCCATGGATGGGAGCAAGAGGATGCATTACAAAGGCTTTTGGTGGAGAGTGGTAGATAGTATAAGAAGAATTGGACTTCAGTAGAGAAGTGATAAGGGGGAGGAGGACTGGGGACCATAGATATAGAGATGGGACTGGCTATTGCTAGAAGGTACATTGGTGGAGGATTTTCAGTTTAGTAATGAAATAGAATATCTGTAGGGGCTTGGGGGGGGACATGTGGCCTGAGGCATAGCAAAGGGTAGAGATTGGTGAGAAGTGGGACTAGAATGATGTTTGGCTTTGGGACAAGCAGGTGATGCAGTGGCTTCCCCCAAGTTCTGGGTAGTATGGTAGAGGTTTCTAAGATAGAATGTGATACTGAACTATCAGTCAGGGCACTTAGTGGTGGATGGCACATTTGAGTGTGAGGAATGCTTGAACATTGGCCAGGAGGAGGGAGTGGTACAAATGCCTGAACATTGGCTAGGGGAGTGTGAGGTTGTAGGAGAGTTTTAGTACAGTATTACTAGCAGACTAGGATTGTAGCCCCTGGTGGGGAGAGAAGAAGGGAGATGGGGAGACCTCCAGTGTAGGTTAGTGGGTGGGGTTAAGGATGAATGGTTGACCTTAGGATGGGCCCAGGTAATTTGAGTAGAGCTGGTCAGTCATTGGCTTCATGTCTTTGAGGAGGGCCAGCAGGTTACAGTTGGAGCTAGGGTAGTATATTGAGAATGGTTATTACTTAACATTTTGAATGATTGGTGGAGAGGATGGGGACCAGGTGAGAGGGGCTATTGGAATCTGGTGAATTGTATTTGCAAGAAGAGTGGAGAGAGGATTTAGGTAGTGAGTGATTGGATTGTCCTTCAGCAGAGAGAGATAGAGAATAGAGAGAGAGATCTGAGAAGTATTGGCTGAGAGGCTGTGGGTATATGTATATTATTATTTATAGATTGAGTGGTAATAAATGGAAGTCTGAGTGACTATAAAAAAAAAAAAAAAGAGAGTAGATTGGGTAAAGGGACTCCTGGAGAGTAGGACTCTCATGGAGGTTGAAGTGGACATTCTTGGAGGGGACTTTAATATAGTCTAGGAGGCATTAGTGAATAGGACTGACAGAGGGCAGGGGACTGAGGGCAGGAGTGGGGGGCTGGAGATATGAGAGGAGGTGGAGAGGCTGAGTACTCTGGTATATACTAGCAGAGGGTTCTGGGGTGATTGGAGGATATACACACACTGGGAAAATGGTCTGAGTATAAGGATTGACTGAGTGCTGACAGTGGACTGCTGGGGCTTGGATGTTTGGAAGTTACTAGAGGTTGAGTAGTGTTTATAGTCTGATCACTGGGGACTGTTGGGGCATGGTCATTTTGGAGGAAGTAGTGATGGGTCTGGATATTGATATCTCAATTCCTCTTTGTTAACTGAGAAGGGCCTGTGGGATAAGTGAGCAGAGGATATTTGGCAGAGAATGGAGGGCTGGGTACAAGAGGGGATTATAGTTAGTGTCCAGTAAGTAAGGTTGAAAGAGACTACTAAGGTTTACTGGAGTGAAGCTAATAAGGTAACAGAAAGATAGAGGAGGAGAAGGGTGACCTGGGCTTCTACTAGATTGGCTGGGCTTTTGGAGGATTGGGCTGGCCTCTTGGCCCTGGAGGGGGTGGAGGACTGGAGGGTGATGTGGGCAAAGTTAGAGGTTGTAGAGTTACAACAGGTGTTGAGAGAGGAGGAGGAGATGAGAGTGCAGAGTTTAGCTGTACAATTATACTGACAGGGGCTGGAGGAGTGGGAAAGACCCTCTAAGTACCTTTCAAGGACTCTTTGGATGAGGAGAGTGAGGCAGAGATGGGAAGGAGTTCTTGATACTAATAGTCTGCTAGTACATGATTCATAAGATATTCTGGGCTTGTTGAAGGAGAGGTGGAGTAGTTTGTAGAGTGAGAAGGAGAGTGGGGCTGATGCTACTACTATAGAACACACTTTGGTAAAATGATATCCACCATAAGTTGATAGGCTGGGTGGCTTGGTGGCACTAGTTCAGGAGGAGGAAATTTATCAGATTCTTGTCACAACTATGCTGGATATGATACCTAGAGAAGATGGTCTGCTCTAGAACTTTTGGAAGAAGGTAGATATCTCTGGAGTGATGGAGGAGTTGATGACTCTTTGTAACTTAGTACTATAGTCTGGAAGATAGGTGGGGGAGCAGAATCTAGAGCTGGTAGCTCTGCTTTTTAAGAATAAGAGTAGGAGGAAGGACTGAAAGAACTGGCAGCCCATCATGCTACTAGACATAGACAGAAAGTTGGTCACCAAGGTAGTAGTAGTGAGGCTACAGAAGGTAGCCCAGCAAGTCTTGAGTGAGGAGCAGCAAGGTTTTGTAGGGGGCTGGCTCATTAGAGATAACATGGTCTGAGTACATAGCATTATTAAAGAGGCTTGAGCCTGTGGACTGGATGGAAGATTGTTCTTCTTGGATTAGAAAAAAGCATATGACTATGTATAGTGGGTCTGGCTAACAAAGATTCTGGACAAGATTGGTATTCCTCAGCAGTTCTGAGTAGTAATAATCAGCCTACTGGAAGGAAGTAGAGCAGCACTCATATATAATAGGCATAGAGAGGTAGTATTCCCTCTGGGGAGAGGTATTCCTCAGAGAGACCCACTGTCTCTTATTTTGTATACTCTGTCCTTGGAGCTATTAATGGATAGAATTTGGTAGAAGATAGTGGGGCTATCAGTGTTTGGAATTATATAGAAAGTTGGAGTCTTTGCTAATAATATAGTGGTTGGTCTAGGATTGATTACTGATGCTGAGGAACTCTGGGAAATAGTAGAGTGGTATGAGGCACACTCTGGGGCTAAACTTAACTAATATAAGTATGAAATGATAGTGTTAGGTGAAGGACTAGTAGGAGGAGATATCATTGGAACAATTGTTCTAGCTGGAGAGATAGTGCAATACTTGGACATTTATCTTTCAGTATATGAGTCAGTCTTACTGAGACTGTGGTGGGAGCAGTGAGTGGCTATCTGGGGAGAGGTCTTGTAAAGTTGGAATAGATGCCACTTGTCTTTAGCAGGGTACATTATTATTTTGAATATCTACTGGTTGCTGAAGTTGTGATATTTGGTATATCATCTTGACTTTCCAGCCTGGGTGGTGAAGAGGCTATTAAGGTTGGTCAAAAATTAGATCTGAGCTAGGAGGAGAAGTCAGATTAGCTGGGATATTATATTATTACCAGTAGCTAGAGGTGGTCTTGGACTGGTTGACTTCCCAAAGAGGTTGTATTGTCTGAGAGCATAGTGGCTAAAGAGAGCAGTGAAACTGAGGAGTGGTAGCTGGGTTTTTCTGATAAAGAAGATCTGGGAGATAAGGTGCTTGCTGAGAGGATCTACTAGAGATCTACTGTCCTTGGTTGGACTTCCAAATAGTGGGTGAATGTAATTTAAGAGCTTCTGGTAGAGAGTAGTGGAGGGGGCTCATCACATCAAAATTCATTAGCAGAGAGATAAAGGAGAGGTACCTTGGGGCCTAGTAATATAGAGATAGAATTGAGTATTACTGGGGAGTACCACTCTTATAGACTTCAATATTGGCAATAGAGTTAAATATCAGAGAGAGTTGGAACAGAATGTATGGCCTAGCAGCTGATAGATAGCAGGAATTGGAGAGGAGTAGGACTGGAATAGAGTTTGGGCCTGAAATGTAGAGATAAGATAATAGTTACTACCCAAGTACTGGGTGGTTTAGTGGCACATGCTGTAGAGAAATGTCATGCTCAACTTTTGCTCAGGCCATCTTATAGAGGGGGGGAACTTTGACTGTAAGGAGTGCTATAATGTAGGACAGGAAGGGGGGTTTGTATAGATGTTAAAATATTAGCTAGAGAAGTATAAGATACTTGATAATTTTTGAATAGTGGTTGAGAATAAATTGGGGGCTGTATATAGGGGGGATGGCAAGCAGGGTCAATGAGAGGATCTGAGGAATAGATTGATAGGGGGGGTGGGGAAAGAGTAACTGACTTTGGGTTGGGTGTTGGTAGTATAAGTGAGACTGACAGATCACTGGCTATTTATTTTTGAGGAAGGAAAATATTTGAGTTTGGAAGAGTGGTTATTGAGATGGGAAGGGTTGATGGAGGACATCTTGATGGGCTAGTGGCTGAGATGGGGTCTGCAGAGAGTTCAGTAGTGCTATTTGGTAGAGAAAATTTGTAAGCAGAGTGAGGAGAAAGTTGGAGTAGTGGGTGGTAAGGTGATTTTCAAGCATGAGAGTATAGGAGGGGGGCTCCCTAGGGGTATTGGGTAGTAGGAGGGGATATGGTAATATAATTATATATGATAGATTGGTAATAAATGGCAAAGTCTAAGAGATTATAAAAAAA
>RBNI01002389.1:0-18689 GCA_003990745.1 Jimgerdemannia flammicorona | reverse complement strand
TTTTTTTTGAAGTGGGATTTTGGTACAGTTCAGAAGCATTCGCAAAACCCCACTGGTTGTAATGCTGTCGGCCTTCCTGAGTATCAAGTACAAATTCTGACAAGGGAAATATTTTGGGACCCTCCAATCGTGGCGGGGGTTCCCATTGTTGTTGGATATAACGCGGTGGTCCCTCCGGCTGTGACAATTCCCAGCATCATCATAGATCTGTACCAAATTCAACAGGTAGTATTGAGAACGCAGATTAATCATTGAATTGAATCGAATTGGAGTTGGTTCAAATTAAATCAAATTAATGATTTTTTTGAGTTTATATTGCTTTTCAATGATATGTTCTTCTCATTTGTTTATTATATATAAATAGCAGCAATAGAATCTTACTCAATATAAAATTAGTATTATATGTATTACTTATATTTCAGCAATAAGTATAAAGAAAGAGTTTGTTTGAGAATTTCCCAAATTAGATATATATATAAAATTTTAATACAATCTTAGATATCATTATATAATATCTTATCTAAAATTTAATATTAGTGATATAGTTGTTGAAATTTTTATTATTTATATCTTTATAATTTATGACTTATATATAATTATATCACTTAATTATATTACTAATTTTAATATATAAATATGTAATTTATTTAGAATAATAAACAGTACTCTTCTTTACTCTCTCTCTACTTATTTATAATAAAGATTATGAGTCCTACTAGTACTTTATAATTAAAACAATATATTTTTAATATATACTATAAATAAACTCTTCAATAAGCTAAGATAAGCTTAGTAACCTAATAGATATATATTTCAGTAATAGTAAAAATAGTCTCTATTATAACTAGTATAATACTATAATAGAAAATACAGTATTTATTATTGTAAGTATAAATATAGTCAAGAGGTCTATCTTAGTTTTAATAGAAAAAACTATACTATTTAAGTCTTCTATATGATAAATCTCTTCAATAAGTATAGCTTAATAGAGTATACAAAACTAGAAGTATAAATTCAAGACTATAATATTATAAATAACTATCAAGCATTATAGAAGATTATGTTTATATTGATAAATTCTCAAACAAAACTCACAATGATACTATAACAGCTTATGAGATATAAAAAACTCTATATATTTATTATATATATATAAGTAACTATATCAAATTGATTCTATCTGAAATCTTAGTTATATAATTTATAAATAAAGCCTAATAATAAGAAGAATATCTATAAGTATACTAATTATGTCAATGATCTGGTAAATTAAGTAAATTTCTTCAGTATATCTGTATATTATATTAGAGATGAGAATATAATTCTGATACTTATAAGTAGTACTCTGCAAACTCAACCCAATTAACTTAAAACCCAATTCATAAAACAGCCAACCTGGAATTAGATGTCACTCATCTTTAACCTAACTCAGAATTATACATCACCTATCTTTAACATAATCTAGAATTATATGTCACCTGTCTTTAACCTGATCCAGAATTGTATATCACCCATCTTTAACCTGACCCAGAAAGATACATTATCCATCTTTAACCCAATCTAGAATTAAATATAACCCATCTTTAATCTGATATGGAAATGTATATCACCTGACCCATTATTTACCCTTAACCCAAACCTGAACCTGACCCCTGAACCTGACCCTGAACCTGACCCCTGAACCCAACCCTGAATCTGATCCTCTGAACTTTGCCCTGAAAAAATGATTCAGAAAATATTTGGATAATATTCAGAGCAATTGAAAGTAAAAAATATCTGAAGACCACCAAGTATCCAAATACATGTATATACAAATTGTATTTATATAACAGCTGTTTCAACATTCAGTCACTAGCTCACTAGCAATAGAAAAAATACATTCAGATGAAACAGATGTCACTAAAATGGCAAGATAATTGTGAGTCATTCGTAAAATATTAGGATATACCAACTGATTTTGCTGCCACCAATCCAGTATATCTATATAAGGATTAGCTGGATTCTCTGACAAATAACTAAAACAGAGAAATATGAGTAAAAATTAACCAAGCCAACCAAAAAACATAAAAACAACACCCACCATTCAAGCTCATCATCCACATTGATATGCTGTTTCTTCTCATATATTGAGTTAATAAAATCATCAGTATCATGAGATATTGAGGGTATAATGACAGCATTAACAGGCTTATACTTCTTTTCCCAGATACATTCCATCTGATTCTTCCATTCATCAATTAAGGATTTTTTCCATTGCTCATAACAGAAATAACACATGTTGATATATAGATCTAAGGCTGAAGCTATGCTGTATAATGGTGTCATCTTGTAGTAATACTTTAGAAGTTTCATATATACATTCTCAGCAGTGGTAAGCATTATCTATAAAAAATAAAAATATATACATATTACTTCCTAATTACTTACTAAATTAGTTCCTAAATTTACAAATAAAATTACTTTTAAAATTATATATATACCTGATTAAAATATTCACCAGTTTGATATATATTGATGATATCTTTGAGGTGATCACATAGCTAATTAAATAGTGGGATAACAGCTGCTATTGTAGGATACTTCAAAGCTGACATCATGGTTGTCACTTTGGCAAAAGACTAGAGAAATTGGCAAATCAATTCAAATTATTACCATGTATCTTCAGATATATTGCTCATTTGCTTATCTATGGCACACAATATATCCAAGCCCTATTTAGATATAATATCAATTTATTTAGTACCAAAATAATTCCAAATCATATTCCAAAATCTATATAAATAGATTTAAAATCTTACCTTATGAATCTCCAGAGCATGTACTAATATTTTATGTATAGAACTCCATCTCATCATAACATTAAGAGAGGCTTCAAAATGGAAATTCCAAAGGATTTACAGACCTTCACCAGTTGTGCTTGTCATTGCACTGAATTTTTAATCTTCTTTATCAACTCCTGTAGCTTTCCAATGGGCCGGCTAAGAGAACCAAGAGTATCATGAATGATGAGATTCAACACATGCCTGAAACAGTATACATGAGTGAGCAGATGATAGAGATTCTCAAACAGAGTATTATTTTTTTTTTTTTTTTTAACAGACTCAATGTCCCACAGATTTTTATTGGAAGGAAACCTAGACTATATAGGCCAAAGCCCTCCCCCACCATTCATCAAGCACTGCCCCTCCATTAACCTTGGCTAGCTATTATCCAGCAGCTTGACCATGCTAGGCACAATAGGGCCTATGTTGGCCCACACCTCATTCTGCACACCATGCTCTCCCTACTACCAGGAGAAACCCAGCCATATACCAATGACCGAAAGTATATGCCCGAGAACCCAACATATGTATAAGGCCACACTCGAGCTAAATAGAATAGCCCCTGCCACCCCAAAGAGAATGACAGGCAAAGAAAAACCTTCATCAAAGTACAATACAGTGGGTAGGGCCTGGTTCTCCCAGTTGAGGTGAGTAAAGGACTTATACATAAGGCAGGAGGAGACCCCCAATACCCCACTACTCAAGCCTGTGGGCCTCAATCACATTGCCATATCAGCTCTCGGTTCTAGTTGAGTGCAGTCAAGATGCCTGAAATGAATAGCCTTGGGCCCCCTGACTCCTCCTGATGACTGGGGCCCAACCACCAAATTGCCAAAAGAAGCCAAGAGTGATACCTACCACTTAACTATACCACACCAATCAAAAGGCCCCACCAAAGCAGTACCCACCCCAGCCCTGATGACTGCCCCCAGCCTAGCACCCTACTGGTTCACTGTAATTGCCCTTCTACCTATCTGTGACAGCCATCTCCCCTCCCATCCTGACAACATCTGAAAAACAGTCACCTATACCAGAACTGCACTCACCAGGAAGCTCACCAAAGCCAGAGGGCCTCACCACAGACACTAAGGACCTGCAGGTAACCTACACTGAGCACTTGATGCCCAAGGTCAGCCAACTCCCTACATAGCCTGAGATACACCAAGACAGCATCTTGTTGGTAACGGCAAAAGGAAGAAGGCACCACACCAAAATGGATGCACTCCAGATGCAACTGAAGGTACCAGAAACTACAAAAAAGTGGAGAAGACTGATAAAGGGGCAACTTGTCACCATTGCCCTTCTCCCACTATGCCCATGCAGGCACAGCAAACCAACTCAAGGTAGAGGGGGTAATAATAGAGAAAAGGGGACTCAGAAGGTTGCCTACCAAATCTTGTAACTAGTAAGATAGCAGAGAAAGGGGTCTGTCAGATATCAAACAGAGTATCGTTGTTACTAGTATTATCACACACAACAGTAATGATTTGATTGTCACTAGGCAATAAATCATCTATTATCAGCCTCAGACTTTTTACAAAATTGGTACCCATATGTATAATTTCACTGATATTCACAAAGTCTAAGATAATATCATGCATCTTTCGATCACTGTCAATCTAATAGGCTGTTATTCCAAGAAAGGCCTTGATATTAATGTCCAATGTCCAACAATCAAGTATAAGTAATATCTTCAACTTGAGTCCTACTAGCCTTGCTTTCACTTGAGTCTGCAATAGTTTGAATTCCTTTTGAATAACTCATGAAATTATATCAGCCAATGGAAGGACCATATCAGGGTATAATATATGAAGGAGATACTTAAAGCCAGTATTTTCGATAGTGGAGAATAGCTGATATCCAGTGATAATGAAGTTGGCAATTAACTGACAGAAATTTTCATCAGTTAAAGTCTTGCTAGTGTGTTCCTATTTGTAATAATAAAATTTGATGAATTATTTTTCTAATAACCTCCTAAGTACTTCCCAAATTCCATTCTATCCATACTTACAATATCATCTTTCTTAGACCAGCAAGGATTCTCAGCATACTGGAGAGGTAAGAGCATGACATTGTAATACTTCCAGAGATATCATTTAAGATTATTAATATTGCTATCCTTTGATATATAGCTCTAAGTTATATAATGGTTGCAACTAATGAGCTTACTTTGTAAATTCTATTTGAATAGAGAGATATGAGACTATATTAGAACCTCAACTACTTACAACCAATCACCCACTCTTATGACTGATGAGTCCAATCACTCTTATGAATGCAACTATTAGTACAATGTATAAAACTACCTTTGTGGCATGATTCCACACCCAGCTATTACCAGGTTTTGTTTTTATTTTTATTCTCATGCTCATTAGTAATAACAAACTGGTAGAGATATCTGATATATCCTCCAATATATCCTCTAATATATCATCTAACAGTTCTGAGATTTCTCCTAAATATACTTCTTGATCTTTAGACATTTTGAATATTTGATAATAGTGGGGACTGGGAGCTTGAGTGGGAGGCTGAGAGCTAGAAAGTGGCTAGAAAGTGGTGAGCTAGGGAGTGGTGAACTGGGAAATGAGCTGGGGGGGCAGTGAACTAGGGGACAGAGAGTTGGGGGGAGGCAGCAAGCAACAGAAAAAGTCAGAAACTGTGGGGACTGGAACAAGAGTCAGTGAGCTGGGGGGCAGTAAGAGGGAGAGCAGCAAGGTGGCATATAATAGCCAATGATCAATTGTAGACAGAGGATGGATGAATAAATACACATGGGTGGTGAACTGGTACCCATCATGCAACTGCAAACAGCAAACATACTTTGGAGATTCAGCATGTTCTGCATAAGCCCCAATTGAGCAAGGTTTGCAATGATGTTTGAGCAAGATTTGTGGTGCATTTGAGCAAGATTTGCAGTGAGGTTTGAGTAAGATTTGTAAGTAAGATTAAAGTGAGATTTGTAAGTGAGATTTGCATGTAAGATTAAAGTGAGATTTGCATAAGCCAGGCTTTGCAAGCCTTGTATTTGTAAGCCTAGACAAGCTCAGTCACAAGCTGATATGATATATATATAAGCTAAAATCACATGATATCAGCTATCAGCTGAGCTTGCAAGTACAAGGCTTGTAAAGTCTGGCTTATACAAATCTTGCTTGCAAATCTTGCTCAAACCTTACTGCAAATCTCACTGCAAATCTTGCTCAAATGCACTACAAACTTCACTCAAATGTTGTTGCAAACCTCACTCAATCAGGGCTTATGCAGAACCACTGATTCATATAGAGAGGAGTGGAACACAGTGAGAAAAGCTCCAGATTGCAAGCATAAGCATAAGCATAAGCTTTGCTCTACTCAGTCTGACAAGCTGATAATAAGCTGATATCACATGATATCAGCTATCAGCTGAGTGGAGCAAAGCTTGTACTTATGCTTATACTTATGCTTATACTTGTAATCTTGAGCTTTTCTCACTGTGTTCCACTCCTCTTGTATTCCACTCCTCTTGCATTCCACTCCTCTTGTATTCCACTTCTCTTGTACAACCCTCATGTATTTCTCCACCTCCCTCACCCTCATTCCTCAGATTACAAATAATATACAATTTAGAAATGGATTTCGAAAGAGATTTCAAAGAGATTCCAAAAGGATTTTGAAGAGATTCAGAAAGAGCTTCTGAGAGAGATTTCGGAGAGATTCCAAAAGAGCTTCTAAAAGATATTATAGCTTTTGAACATTTAAGATATCAAAAGCTTACTTTTGCCTCTCGTTCTTTTTGCCTTATCTTTCACTTCACCTCATCTTTCACTTTACCTCACTTAATTCACTACTATGTTGAGAAAACATGGATATGACCACCCAGCCAATAAGTATTTACTTGGTCTCCCCCAAGCTTGATGCACTTCAGCTCACCATCCTAAAGCTCAAGGTCCCCCACCAGATCCCAATAATATAGCTCAAAAAAGTTAGTTTTTTTTTTTTTTTCTTTTTAAATCAATGTCCGAATTTTTTTTCTAATAACATTCGAAATATACATATCCTCTAGCTTCTAAGCCTGGGCCTGAGCACAAATCTTGCTACAATTGCCATTTTTGCCATCAAGTTTGCCTAAGCACTACCTGGAAGTATTGCTAAACCAATTTCCCAGATATCTCAAATCTCACAGAGAAAAGGCCTTATAAATCAGACATTAGGCATGCTTTTGCTATGGCCAACAAATGCATTAAGAAAGTACATGATGACCAACTGAGGCAAGAAGTCATAAGAGTGATAGAAAACTGTGTAAAAATCATAGAACATTCATCATACCACACTGGCTTCAAGGTGAATGCCAAAGTGTAGAATAAGCAAGGTTATCCAGATGAAATTGTTGTCATGGATGAATACAAAAAACTGCTGGCCATATTTGAATGAGTACTAGTGAAGAATGACAAAACACTTTATATATAACTGATAGATGGCAGGCTTGTGCATTTTGTTGAGAGGGGTGGTGGTGGAGGAGATGGAGAGGTAGAAGAGGTCAGTACCAGTAGAGGAGTCAGTGCCAGTGGAGAGGTCAGTGGAGAGGTCGGTATGGAGAGGTCAGTATGGGGGAGGTTAGTGTGGGGGAGGTTGGCATAGAGAAATATGGGGAGGTCAGCATTGAGGAATATGGGGAGGTCGGCATAGGGAAGATCAGTGTGGAGGAATATAGGGAGGTTGGTACAGGGAAGGTCAGCATGGAGGAACATGGGGAGGTTGGCGTGGAGGAATATGGGGAGCTCGGCATAGAGGATGAAATGGAGGTTGGTGCAGAGGAGGTCAGCACAGAGAAGGATATGGAGGAGGAGGATATAGAGGAAAGCAGTTTGGAATATATAGAGGAAGATGGTTTGGAATATGAGAAGGAGGAGGATCAGTTGGTTTATAGTGATGAAGAGTAAGATCTGTTCACACCAGTAAGTTCTTTATTTTTCTAATTTACTTCCTATTTATTTCTGATTTCATTTTGATTTCTGATTTCTAATTATATTTCTGTTTGTTTATTCTAAATATATATCTTAAATATGTAATATATTTTTTTTGGTTCCTTGTAGCTTAAAGATAGATTAAAGATGGATCTGTGTTGGGTTAAATATAGGTCAGAGTCAGGTCATATATATTTCTTGGGTTGGGTCATATATATTTCTTGGGTCAGGTCATATATATTTCTCAGGTTGAGTTAAAGACAGGTTAAGTATAATTTTGGGTCAGGTTAAAGATGGGTGACATATATTTCTAGGTCAGGTTAAAGATGGGTGATATATAATTCTGGATTGGATTAAAGATGGGTGATTTATTATTCTGGATCAGATTAAAGACAGGTGATGTATAATTCCAGGTTGAGTTAAAGATGAGTGATATATAATTCTAGGTCAGGTTAAAGACAGGTGACATATAATTCTGGGTTGGGTTAAATATGTATATAGATCAGCTTGGGTTGTAATGTACTACTTATAAGAGGTCTTCTGGAAATATATATTATTATAGTGACTACATATTATATATGAGAGTAGCAAGCTTATGAACTATACTTATATAATAACAAGTCTCATCAATAAAGAAATAGACTAATGAAATATTTCTGATAAAGACAAAAGTATATTCTACAGATCTCATAGATATAGTAAAAAATACTAATAAGAACAAAATTATAAATCAGCTAGTTGATAATAATTATCATTATTACAGTATATATAGATATATATATATAGAATTATTACTATTATTAAAAAAAACAAAAAACAAAAAATAAAAAACAAAGAGTAATATAAGAGTAATTGACAAAATTATTAAGAAAAAGAAAAATATGGTAATATAAATGCTATTAAAATAGATAATAATAATAGTCTTTTCTTTACTCAAGTAATATATATATATAGAAGATCTAAGAAATATATCTACTGTCAATTCTATTAAATCTACTAAACCACTATCTACTACTAGTTAGTAAAATATTTTTTAATTAGTAAAATATGATAATGTCAGCAGTATAAGTAAATGATAATGATGTTGACTTATGGATTCGGATACTATATACATAATATATAATAATATATAGAGAGTAGTTTTCTATATATAAGTCTTTTAAGTATCTAGTACTAATTAAACTAAATAATAACAATATTATCTAAACTTAGAGCAAGAGTAATATCAGTATATATCTTTATAGAAATATTACAGAGTCTATCAGCACCTTTTAGATATACTATATACTCTAAAGATAGATAAAAACCTCTTCTTTATAGAATAGATAATAGTCTATAATAATAAAGAGATATATTTATATTCAAAGAGTACTATAGTTTATGATATGCAGAATAAGAAACTTATAATAGTATCAAAACAAGATAATCTTTATATAATTAATAGTATATAAAATAGAAATAATATAATAGTTACTATATATATATATAATAACTATATCTAATATATTTAATATATAGTATTAATAATTATAATATATCAGTAGCTTGAGTCTTAAGAGAATAATTAATAGTAGATTAATCAATAGATTATTAGTAATATATCTTAAGAGTTTCTATAGAGAATAAAGTATCCTAGTACTTATTTAAGAAATAATTAAAATATGCCTCAGAGATCTTAGATCTCATATATATGAATATATATAGTCCTATATATATACTCTTATATATACTCTAAAACGAGATATTTTATCACATTTATTAATAATTATATATATAAGATATATATTTTTTCTTTTAGTAAAATATGAGAGCTAGGAGAAATTTAAAGAATTTATAGCAATTATAAAAAACTAGATAGAATGTAGAATATGTACTATATACTTAAACAATAGATATAAATATATCAATAGTATGTTGAAGTAGTTCTTAAGAAAATATAGTAATGTTATTATACAATAGCTCCTTATATATCTTAGCAGAATAATATAATTAAGTAATTTTACTATATTATCATTAAAATGGCCTAAATGATGATTAATATAGCCAGATAGTTATAATCAAAGCTATTAACATAGTGACATATATTTACAATTAGTATATTTTTTAAATACTAAGTAATAAATCATAATAACAATAATAAATAATTCAGGGATAATGATCTTATCTCTGAGGAATTATGAAGTAAATTTAAGTCTGATATATTCTACCTATATATATTTAAGTATGAGGCTTATAGTGCTCTAAATGTGTCAATTCAAATCAAATCCAGATTTGATTCATTATATGATAGTTTGATCTGAATCTCAAATCTGAAGCTATCTGAATCAACTTGGATTAATCTGAATCACCTCATCTAAATTGCTCCATCTAAATCACCCATCTAAATTGCCCCATCTGAACTATCCCATCTAAACCACTCAATCTGAATTACTCAATCTGAATCACTCAATCTGAATTACTCAATTTGAATCCTCTAATTTGAATTCTCCAATTCAAATCCTCCAATTCAAATCTTCTAATTTAAATCCTTTAATCTGAATTCTCATCTGAATCCTTCAACTGAATCCTCTAATCTGAATCCTCTACATAACTCATATGCTAGACATATCCAGATACATAATACACATATATACAAATATATACATATATATGTAAATACACAAATATACATATTGAAAGATCAGTCTTCAACAGTTCACAGTACTGATGATGCTTCAAGTCAAACATCCCTAATAGTTCCATATCTTCCATGCAATTCTCACTCTGAAATCTGGCAACATTATGCTAAGATAGGAGATGATATTGTTTATAATTATCACAGGTAAAAAATTAAGATGTACCTATTGATATAACTGATACTTTTATTTAACACATACATAATACTGTTTCATCCACCCCCATAAACTGCATCAGCCAGAAGTTCAAAATGCTTAGTGGTATAATTTTGAACATATATCAGTATATAAAAGACAAGTACTCTGACAAAATAAAAAAGAACATAGAGACAAATAAAATTGATATCCAAGCTATAGTGGATACATTTATCTGATTGCCTGACCATTTTTGTACCAATAACCCCATTTAATCAAAAATATTTAGCCATACTCTTTGGCAGAATTTCAAAATCAGCTCATTTGCTAGATTGTGTGTACAGACCAGCCATTCACAACCATCAAGAGTGATCAATTGCATATGTAGCATCTTTGGCCTCCTCAAGTATTATTTATATTTGCCAAGTACCAATACTATTTGTAAAGATATCCTGGAGGCCTATAGGAAGGAGTATGATAATCTTCACCAGATACTTCAGGTAAAATAAGAGTAGTATCATGATCTTTGTAAGCTGAATTATATATATATTTTTATAAAGAGCTCACCAATGTAATCTTACATTAAATAAGCAGAATTTGGCAGGCAAAATTTTGTTTACAATCAATACATAGACATCCTCCAATACAATTTTATTTCTAGTCATTACCAGTTATTGGATTGATCTCAATTGACAGCTTAAATCTCTCATTCTTGACTTTGTCAAACTTGCTGGCCCTCATTCTGGAGACAATATTGCAGATGCTTTTATTAGTTATATCTGAGAGCTTGGGATTACAACTAAGGTAAAAAAGAGGGGCTTGCTGTCAGGTTGATATTTTGAGAGAGGTTCTAAAACAAAACAGATTTTATTAATTATTTATGTTAGCATAAATTTGCTAACCAAATATTTCAAGTATAGATTTTGGCCAATATGACAGACAATACTACAAATAACTCAACATTTTTCCAGGTTTTAGCAGCTAGTCTCAAACAGGAAAATGTGACCTTTGATACAAAAAGCTACTATATGCAATACCAGGCCCATATATTGAATCTCACTATTCAGTACTATCTTACACATGTATACAAAACATCTGAGAGAGGAGGGGCTCTGAGTATAATTTCCAAGCTGTGCAAACTGGTTGTATCAGTCCAATTGTCTCCACAATGATGAGACAAATTCACTGTATAGTATAGGGCAATCAGTTTAGCCCCAAAAGAGCTTATATTGAACATCTGTATATATTGGAACTCAATATTTGCAATGATCCAGTGCATGCTGGAGTTTGCTGTGGTATGTATTCTTTTTTTCTTTGGTTAGCTGAAGTAACTTATTTCAGATGATTGAAGATTTTTTTTTTTTAAAAAAAAAAAAAAACAAAAAAAGCCAATAGATTTAATAATAGTTGCCAACAAGGAAATACAGGGCAAGGCTCTAGGTGAAAGTGAGTGGGATGGACTTAGGAATGTTATCAGAGTTTTGAAAGTAAGTAGTGATTGCTCTGGCTCCATACTCATTTTGTCTACCTCTGTATAATGCAATACCTCACCATATATACATAACTGCCAGTGTTTTGATGATTATATGAAGGATATAGTTAAACAAATAACCCCAACAATAAGCTCTACAATACTAGTATACAACCTTCTGATTGACTAGCTAGAGGACAAGCTCAAGAATAGGCTGGAGGGTTGTGGTGATTTACAGTTAAGCCTGGATCAGAGAGATGCCATAGAGGTTGCTCTAAGCAAGCTCAGAAAATACTACTCCAAAACAGATACTGCCATATACTCAATCAGTATAGATATGTCAGCATGTGGCCATTGCCCCTTCTAAAACAGAGAAATCCCCACAAAAACTCACTCTCTTTTCTTCAAACAGTGCTGGATCCATGCTTAAAGCTATAATACTATAAAGATCAGGGCTGGGAGCAGCACTTCATTGAGAGAACCAAGTAGGCCATAATCAAAGTATACCAGAAAAACTATGCACTGCTACAAGATTCTGGCCAAAGTCTAGATAAATATACCAAGAGATCTCTCTTGTCTCACATTTACTTCAGCAGAAAGAGGAAGAGAGAGCCATTAGTGGAGGAGCTGCTGTCAATAGATGAACTTACTATTTACCTTACTAGTGACTGTGTGATCCTACTAAAGGGCACAGAGATGCTCAACTGGTTGAAGGTGGGTTGTCAGGCAGGTATTGGGCCAATTTAACCCACCAATCTAACCACTACTCTACCTGCCAATTGTTGATATTATCAAAGAGTTTGGAGATATAGTAGATATTGAATTCCAGGTCTGAGAAGATACAGAGTTCAGAACTAGAGATGTAGATATCAGAGTAAGACTGGTAGATAAGGAGAATACTGAGAAAGAAAGAGATTGGCTGGCAGTAGTTAAGTGGGAACCAGTAGAGTATAAGGTCTCAAGAGTGAAGAGGATGCTAAAGGAGAAGGAGGACTTGCTAAAGGTATTGGAAGATCTGACTGGAGTAGTAGAGAAGAGATAGTTGATCTGAAAGAAGTTCAAGACTAAGATAGTGATAGAGATTATAAATAGTAAGAGAGTGCAACTGGATCAGACTGTCTGAGAGAGGATATATGGGAGGCAGCATTAGAAAGATTTGTTGGTAAATCTGGGAGAGAGGGCAGAGGGGGAGAATACTGCTAAAGGAGATAGATCAAGGGCTAGTACTTGAGCAGGGGAGAATAGAGTAGTTTCTATAATGACCCCAGGTGAGAGTAGAGGCTCCAGGCAGAGTACAGTGGCTGAGGATGAAGTGATGGTAGAGGAGGCCTAAGTATAATATAGTATGCCCACAGGAGGAGAGAAAACTGATAAGCTGCAGGATGGATTGAGACAAGTCAATAATGATGAATATTGAGGAAGGTCAGGGGGTTGGAGGACAGGAGATGGCCCTAGGTATCAATGAGATGAGAGGTAGTTGTAGAAGGTGCTGAAGAAATGATAGATGAGTTAGATGAGATAGATTTTCATATAATTAGTGAGAGGTACTGGGGTGATGTTCTGTGAGGAGAAGAGGTGGTGCAAAAGCTTCAAGATGAGCTAATAGTAGATCTGTTAGAGGCAGAGAAGTATAAGATAAATGATGACAGAGAAGCAGTACTTCTGATAATTGCAAATAAATATATAGCCTATCTGTAAAGTCCTAGAAAGAGGTTGGCAAAGTGGCAGATAGTATGTGAGGAGTACCAGTTCAATATAGAAGCAGTGGATAGTGTCACATAGTGGTCGCTGAGTCCTTCAAATACACCAGATTCTCTTCAAGGTGTATCTCTTAGACTAACTCAATTTGTTATAAGTAAGTTCTTATTGGAGTGCCTTCCCAAGGTCTTATAGTCCTCAAACTTCTTATCTTAACTGTCTTGTTATCTCTTAGATTGCTTGTAAGAAAGTGTGTGTATTGTACTGAGAAGACTGACTTTATTTCAGAGGAAATAAGAGGGGTATTTATACAAAATATAATTCAATGGTTGCTAAGATATAAAGCTAAATATAAATGCCAATAACTAAAACTACCAAGTTCCAGGGCTGGCATTATTTGGTATCACATCAAAATGCCAGTGCTGGAACAATTTTGCATTACCTCAGAATACTGGTGCTGGTATTATCCAGTGTTACATGAGTACCGGTGCTGGCATTATCTGGTGTAACAAAGAACTTAGAGCAGAAAGTTCAGGACCATGGGGGCTTCATCATCATCATCATCATCATCACTGAAAGAGATGAGATCCGCAAATTCGTCATGCAGGTCGCATGTTTCACATACTTCAGGTATGTCACGCGTCTTGCGTATGTCGAAGTCGCGAGGGATGACATCATCGCCGATGACGTCATCACGTTTGGCTGTGGCGGGAAAATCGGGAACAAGGTCTGGAGCTCTCTAGTCTATGAGGTTCTCTTCCACAAAATAGGGGACAAATGTGGGGTCTTGGGGAGATCTAACCCAGATGCTTGGGCCTTGGAATACTGAGATCAATCCTTGCAGGAATTGATCTGGGTTGTCTTGGAGGATAGGGTACCAGAAGTCTTCTACTTCTTCGCTGTTGAGGGTGATAGTGGACTGGGCTTCTGTAGCCACCCTGGCTTCTAGTGCATTGATATGGCAGGATGACAGGTCTCTGAAATCTGAGACTCTAACATACTCCAAGTTGGAGATCGACCATGGTGCATGCCTGAAGATCTGATGGATCTTCTTAGCTGTCCTTGTTTTGCATATATCCATGGGAGTGGCATCTTGTAGCTCTTGGGTACTGGCCTGTGGGAACTCCCGGCAGAGGAGGTTTCCTATTTTGTACTCCTGCCATATTTGGAGGCATTTGGTAGCAATGGTAATCCTTGTTTCCATTTCATAGCAGTAGAGAATAAAGTGATAAGGGTCTGCAGTGCTCAGGTAGATACTAGGAGTCCTTCTTGAGTGGGTCCTCATGGCTCTTCTGATGTCTTGGAACATCCTTTCTTCGACTGAGGTACCTTGGTGGTTCCTTAACCTTGAGGTTTAGTGGGCAGCAGGTATTTCGTTTGTAGTAAGTCTTTGAGCTATTTTGGGATTGGTGGTTCTTGTTGGTTACTGCTACTGCAGTTCCTTGATCCTTCTTTTATATTCTTCAGGATGCTTGTGCTGTGGTCACAATGACTCACAGTTGGTTATCATTGCTCATCTTGTATACTGTATGATCTTCTTGTGCTCTGATCTGGTGGCTTTGCAAGGAAAGGCTGTCTCCTATGCTGATGTCATCATTCTGGGGTCACCATTACATCTTCCTCCTGAATAAGGATCTTCCTGAGCATCCTTATTCATTGGTCCAGTCCTGAAAAATTTGCTGATCCCATAACCTCTGGCAAGGGGTCGAAAAGTGGTGTTTATGGGCTGGCATCTTCTCTTTGTATTTTGGCGTGATGATGAAGGGTCACTCTCTTCATATAGAGCAAGGGCTTGATTCTAATCTTGACCAATCAGTTGATGGTTCGAACTCCTCTGACTGCGAAAGTCTCATAGATGAGTAGTTGCCAGTGCCGTATCCCTTAGAGAATGGTCCAGACAGATAGCCTGCTGGTCACGTGACATACTGTTACGATTCGCGGACTAGAACCTCGCAGGTGGTCATCACGTTTTGCTTCTCTTGTATAGGTTCATGGTACTTCTTGAGTCTGTTCCTGTGTACTGTAGTAGGCAGTATGGTCCCTGAGATTTTTCTAAGCCAGAAGGTAGTTTCCTTGATATCTTGTACATAGAAGGGTCCTTCCCATTTGGGCTCCAGTTTTCGTGACTATGAGGCTTCTACCATATTTCGATATAGTAGAACCTTTTCTCCAATTCGAATGGGTTCTAGGGCCTTGTGATTCTTTTCTGCATTCTTCCTTGTCAGCGCTTGTGACTTGGTGATGTAATCTTCAGCCTTCTTCCTGATTTGGTGTAGTCTCCAGATTTCTGCATCAACCCATCTCCAAGTTAGGTCTAGATTTGTGGCTGAGGTTCTATCAGAATCTTCTTCTCCGAAGAGCAGCTCTCTTGGGGTAAAATGTGTGCTCTGTGACCTTATGTCTCGTAGGACAGAAAGGGCAGTTGGGAGATAGTTATCCCAATTCTCATATGTCTCTGAGATCTTCACTAGGATGTTCTTGAGGGTCTTGTTGGTTCTTTCTGTCTGTCCATTTCCTTGAGGGTGGTATGCAGTGGTCTTGATGTACTGGATCTTGTATTTCTGATACATTATCTCATGGAATCCATTGACAAATTCCATGCCATGGTCTGTTGTGATTTGCTTTGGTGTCTTGTAGCGGCAGATGATTTCTCAGTGCAGGAAGTTGGCTATAGAGAGGGCATTAGCTTCTTGTAATGCTCCTGCCTCTATCCATTTGGTGAAGAGGTCTACAATAACTATAATATAGTGGTTTCCTGATAGTGTTACTGGTAGTGGTCCAATGATATCCATTGCAATATGGTGGAAGGAGATAGGCTCAATTCTTGATGACCCGGGTGCCTGGTCTTGCTGATCTTGTTTCTGTTTCTGGCACTTGTCACACCTTTTGACAAATTGGCATAGGTCTTCTTCCATTTTGGGCCACCACATGGTTCTTCTTGCCTTGTCATATGTATTGATTCCTCCTAAGTGTCCTTGCTCATGTACTTCCTTCATTACTTGATACTTCTTGTATTCAGGTATTACTAGCTTTTCTCCTTTTCTGAGTGTAGTGTTGTCTAATTCAAACTGTTTCCAAGTCTGATTGATGATGGTGATTGTCCAGGGTTCGAGGTGGTTGGGCATCTTCCGCTGCCCAAGATAGCTGATTAATCCATAGTATAGCTCCTTATTCATATTGAATGGTCTTGATGGGGGTGTTTTGGGGTGTCCTTGAGAGTACATTGGCATTGGTGTTGGTCTTTCCTGAGCAGTGCTTGACAGTACAGTCATACTCTTGCAGCCTGTAAATCCATCTGGCATATATTCCTTTGGGGTTCAGAGTGTGGAATAGTCAGGCAAGAGTGGAGTAGTCTGTTTGAATAGTGAAGTGTTTCTCAGCTAGATAGTAGTGAAACTGGTCTACTGCCCAGACTACTGCTAAGCATTCAAGCTTGTATGACTTGTAGTTCTATTCGGCTCTATAGATACCTCAGCTTGCATAGGAGATGACATATTCATGTCCATCTTTCTTCTGGGCTAGGACTGCTCCAAGTCCTATAGCACTCGCATCTGTCTGTAAGATGAATTCTAGGTTCCAGTCTGGTCTTCTGAGAATGGGTGCTTGGGTCAACCTGGTCTTGAGTTCATTGAAGGTTTCTTGGCACTCTTTGGTCCATTTGAATTTGGTCTCCTTCTTCAGTAGCTCATAGATAGGTGCTGCAATGTTGGAGTATCCTTTGATGAATCTTCTATAGTAGCTGGCCAGTCCAAGGAAGGCGTGGACTTCTGTGGTTGTTCTGAGTCTTGGGTAGGCTGCAACAGCCTCGATCTTCATGGGGTCTGTGTGGATTCCAGTCTGGTTGATGAGGTGTCCTAGGTAGGTGATTTCTTGAGTGGCAAACTTACATTTCTTGGGCTTGATGTAGAGGCCATGCTCCTTGAGCCTCTTGAGGGCTAGCTGTATGTGATTGACATGTTCCCGTGCAGTATTGCTGAAGATGATCACATCATCAACATAGACAAAGAGCCATTTTCCAATCTCATTGCCAAAGACTCTGTTTATCATTCGCTGGAAACTTGCTGGGGCATTGCACATTCCAAATGGCATTCGCAGGTAGATATAGGTGGCATCAGGTGTGATGAAGGCTGATTTCTCACTGGCATCTTGAGTGAGACTGATCTGATGGAAGCCTGAGAACAGATCCAAGGTGGTGTAGTATTTGGCTTCACTTCCAAGGGTGGTAAGGATCTCTTAAATATTTGGCAAGGGCTGCCTATCCTTCTTGGTGATGGCATTGAGCTTTCTGTAGTCAATGCAGAGTCTTGGTGCAAACTCTCCAGGCTTGCTTTCTTTCTTTGGGGCTAGGACAATGGGTGAGGCCCAGGGGCTGATAGCTTGCTTGATGATTCCAGCTTCTTCTATTTCCTTGAGTTCTGCTCACAGCCACTCTCTGTAGGCAGGTGGTATGGGTCTAGCTTTCTGGTAGATAGGCTTGGTATCACCAGTGTCAACTTCATGGTAGTACTTGGGTTCTTGATTGTGGATATCCCTAAAGTCTGTAGCAAGTACTCCTTCATTCTGGTGCAGGATCTTGAGAAGTTGTTCCTCCAGGGGAAAGTTTTCTCCAATAGTATATGTGTGCTTGTTCTGGTCCTTGTCTTTCTTGTGCTCAAGTTCGGTAATCTTGGTAGTAGTATAGGCTTCTCTTCCAGTAGATCCAAAGTCTTGTTCTTCTCTCTTCGTCTTGATGAGTTCAATGGCTTCAATGATCTTGGGCTTCTTGATTTCGTGAATCAGCATCTGCCCAATCCTGTCATGCTTCTTGACTTCGAAGGGGGTGGTGTGGTTGTGATTTCTGACTATGAGAAAGATCTCACCAGTGTAATCAGGGTCAATTACTCCTCCTTCAACTGAGATTTCACTTTTGGCCAGACTGCTCCTGGTCTTGATAATTCCGGCATGG